>CAJPEX010000194.1:38781-118176 GCA_905338405.1 Notodromas monacha | reverse complement strand
GTTTCCTGTTTTGTGGACTTTCAAAATTTTGCAAAAATTCAATTCTTCATCAAAATTACTTTTCAAAGCTTTTAAAAAAGCACCATGATGTTTGCCACATTTTATATTTATTTTAATTTGGACATTACTTGGATATTGACAAAATTACAGTGAAAGGCACAAAATGATTTTACAAAACTACAAAAATCTTGAAAAATTAGTTTTACTTTCTTAATTTTAGCTGTACAATTTTCTGACATTGAGTTGAATTTTCCATCAAAGATGCAAAAATGTTTACAAAAATCAACAGAGAATCCCTTAAAAAAAGTGTTTACATCAGGGGACCTGCCCCATTCAATCAACATTCTATAGGGATTTTTCTGCCAAAATACAGAACTGAGCTCCACTACTGAAGGTATACATTTTTGTTTGAATTTTCAAATCAAAGAAAAATGGATGGGTTAACATTTTTTTCAAGTTAATCCAGAATGGGTCTTGATAGTGGTGACTGAGGGAAAGGCTCAGTCACCCATTTTTTTTTATTGAGATTCAGGAGTGTAGGATTCTTGGAAAATTATGAATTTAAATGGAGCACTATTCACTGAAGAAAGAGTATGGTAAGGTTGAAGTAATGCTTCTTCCTTTTTTAAATTTGCTAAGTTTTGAGATGCCACAGGAAAGGATTGGACCTCTTACCAATCTGTACCTCATGCCTATAGCCTAACAAAGAAATTTTTGACCATGGCATTTTCTCAATGAAGACCAGTATTGAATGAAGCACTGCTTACATGAACTGGACATAAAGATACACACATCAGGGTGTTTGGAGGTGACCTTTGAAAACCCTACACAATGGCCTGGAAAATATGGAAAAAATGCTCCTACATCTGAATTTGTGATCTTGGGTAAATAACAAGGGACAAAATGAAAATGCTCATGTGCATCATGTGCATTGACAAGAGGGGGCATCACACATGAGATCTAGGGCATAACATAAACAAAAACTCCCTTGCTCCTGAGCCAGTTATTATGGCTCACATCTGATGCATTGAACAAAAGTGCAAAATTATAGATGAACTGTCAACATATAGCCAGCAGTAAGCATATAAATCTTGAAACTCTTTCCATATTGACAATGATGCATAAGTGTGGCTGTGCACCACCTTTTTCACATATATTGTACCCTGATCTGTAGTGAATTTTTTTAATATTTGTAAAATTACAAACATGATGCCCAGGTGTGGCTGGGCACCCCCAGCTTGTTTTGCTGGAAAGCTGCTAAAAAAGGGGCAGCAATCAAATGTGAAATGTTCTGTCCGCAGTAATTTCTGGGTTTCTCCTTTAAAAACATTTTCATTTCTTCGTTCGATTCACTTTCATGAAGTGACANCATCCGCGGAGTGCGATTCAGCAGAGCCTCTTCTGCAGTGATCACTTAGGCAGTGGTATCTTCCACAGCATTCAGAGGAAAGTTGATTCCACAGTGATTCTTGAAGCAGCATTTACTTTGGCAAAAATAATGATGAATTCTGCGGAAATCTATTTTCAGGGAGGCCTTGGAGCTATCCCACTTGGGGGGAGCCATGCCCAAACCAATGCCCTCATAGATGTCACTAAGAACAACACATGGAATGTTATCAGCAGCATCCATGTGTGGTTCTCAAAAATTAATCCTCTTTACCCCAATTATAAGGTCAGGTTATGTTAGTTAATAATTAATGCAAAAGTACAGTAGAACTTTGGACAAGAAAGAGTTTTGGACCTTGAAAAAGCTTTGTCATATACAAAAATTTGTCAAAAAGAAATTTAAATAAGAATGTGGCAGTTGGGGCAGGGACTGAAGAAGACATTTCTCCAAAGCATCAACAAGATTCATTGCAACCAGATGGAATTGGCTCTCCTCTGAATTTCATTGAAAGAACTACTGCATGTGTTCACCATGGAACTTCACTCCGCGGATTTGAACAGACCCGCCAGACGGCATAGCGCACACTGGAGTACACCCTGCCTAGGTAGGGTGTACTCCTGGAGTGCATCCTGCCTAGGCAGGGTGTACTCCTGGAGTACGATTTTGGGGGAGTACGCTGTGCCGCCCACACCGGATTGGAAGGACATGATCGGATGAGGGGGAGCGGAGTCGCCCCCGGAGATTATTTTATTCAATTGCGACCTAGTTGAGGTCCTTCATTTCTCATCTATATACTCCCTCAGTCGTTGTCCTGTGGACCTTGCATCGTTGACGCCGTTGTGACCCGAGGGATAGTGTGTGCACGTCCAGGACCAGAAGCTGCAGTATTACTGTATTCCTCAATGGGGACCGCCTTAATGATAGCCCATGAGAATGAAACATCCCAAGTAAAATTACAGTATATGCTGGTCCAACTATGCAGTCATTGAAATTCCTTAGACACGGATTATGCCCTTCCCGCAATACATCACCCCATATCACAAAATCTGATCAAGGTTGTTTTTATTACTTCGTTGGAATTACGCAGAAATACTGTATATCGATGTAATTGTAAAGCATATACTGTCTCCAATGATTATTTTTTATAACGCATTATCCCGGCTTTTCAGTCTGATTTCTCAAAAAACGTAGCATGCTCATTGCTAAAATAGTGAGATGCAACAAAATTATTTTATGAGGATACATTTTCAGGTTTGCCACGCCTTACACCTTAGCTTACATTCCATGAATCCTACGTGCTTATAAGCAGGCGAACAACGATAAATGGTTCAAATGAACAGCATCCCAGGCACATCAAATGAAAAAATTAGATTTTAAAATTATATTTCCTTTCCTTTTTTCCATTCAGCATCCACAAATCAAAGCGAATCAACGCAAACGGTTTTTCAGTTGGAAAATAAATGAAAAGCATCAACAAATGACGAGAAAACTTTGCCATTGACTCCCAAAACGACTCCGGAAGTGTTGCAGCAATATTCTGAATGTGATATCCATCATGATCTAACAGCCAACAAAACACTTGAAAATCAACAAAGCTTACGGAAACATGCACGAAACAAAACAAAAATCACACCAATATTATTTAATTCAATATGGCAATGCAATTATGAACTTCATCAAGAATACCTTGCCAAGATTCATTAAGAAATCCTTCTGGATTGTATTTAAATATCATTCAACTCAAACAATTTACTGAATATAAACCGCATAATAAAATAATGGCGAGCATACGCTGGTCTAACATGGCACTAGCATTCCTATGGCTCCGTCAGGCCAAACAGCAAAGCCGACCCTCTCATAACAAAAGAAGCAAAGAATAAAATATCCCTAAATTATCGCAGCTATTGGCACAAAGATTATGACAGGCAGAAATGCTTGGTGTTTTCACAATCAGCAAGCGACGCTTAAATCATGGTCCTCGCAAATATCAAGCTGGAACATCACAACGTTCGTTGATCAAAGTGACGTCTGAATAATCCGCAAGAAGCAAACAAAATAAGTACGCAGACGCTAATTTGAACTAACTGCAGCAGCAAAACGAACGCTCTAAATCATTTTTCAGGACTTTTTCAAATCCCAACGCTTTCCCAAGTTAGCAAAGAGTTTGTGGAATATTATTAGGTACTCCATAAGCTAAAAATTAACATATGAAAATCGCTAATACTGCGTTTTGCTGGAAGATGAAGGGTGGGCAGTTTCAATCGAATTCGAAATCACAAAGGCCAGTTGGTATGGCACCGATTTGTTTGCCAATTGAAATCAATTGCGACAGAATCAGATTCACGAGACTTCAGAAACTGTGAGCTCCTCAGCACATGAGAATCCCTCAATCAGAAGAACAGCTATTTCAATTGCGACATGATCATGAACAAAATTCTTCTCTCGAAATTCTCCCACAAAGGCCGCTCTCTTCCAAATCACAGAAAACCCTTTCAAACGTCCGCAGCCAACTAACTTGGCCCATCGTTCCTGTTCTTGTCAGGAAATGTAGCAGGAAATTGTTCCATTCCTGCAACTGGCTGCTGTTGCATCATTGATACAAACTGTTGCATAAACTGAACCATGACTGGATTTCCCATCGGCATTGTCAGACCTGGAAAAAGAGGCAAACCATATAAGAACTAAAAGAATTTCAGACAGAATAAACAAACACGGACTGAACATCGTAAGCAAACATATTTTGTCCACTTTTCCGAAGACTCTTTCTCCTGGTATAGCCTTACCAAAGATGAACTGCGCTAAAATATACAGTAATTGAAACAACTCTTTATTAACTGTATGTAACGTAACCTAACACACCGGTAGAAAAATCTGGCGACAAATACCAGTACAGAAAAAGGACAACAAAAGTCATTGTATCAAAACGTTACGCACTTGATTGAAAAGAACTGATCTGTTCATTATAATTATTCAGAGACATCTTTAAACAAGACAAAAACACTCAAGTTAATGCAAGAAAATTTGATAAGCTTCTAGATAAAGAACAATACCAGCACTCACCTGCCAAGTTATTAGCTGGATTCAGGGCGGGCCCTGATGCAATCGGGGATGGAAACAGCGCTGCAGTTCCCACGTCTGCTTTCGCTACGATTTGATTCAGCTCCTCACAAACCCCAAACGCAGCTTGTCCCAGGTTGTGTAACATGACCCGTTTTTCATTTTCAGCACACGCCGGGTCACCTTCTATCTTTTTGAACAACTGCACAACGTTGTGGGTAACGCAACGCAGGTCGGACATTGCTTTATCGCATATCTGCCGCGTGACTAAAAATACGCAACAAGAGAATTTATCAAAATTATATGAGTTCTTTCTTTGGAGAGCTATGCACAAAAAAACTGGATTTTAATGAAATTACTGATCATCAGATAGGTAGAGAAACTTACCAGGAGTTCCCTTCCGTCTCACATTGGATAATTTTCGAACGTCTGGAGCTGAGCTCCGCACAGAGCGGGCAGAGGTTCCCGCAGATAAGCGGCTATCGTGGCTGTCACGAAGGGCGAGATTCAGTTCACTTCCTCCGATGTTATTCCGGCGACTTTGTAGTACTTGAGCAGGTTTTCTGTAAATTAACAAATTTACTCAATTTTTTCATCTTGAAATTAGGAAAATATATACAATTACTCTAGGGAATAATTTGTATACATTTCTGGGGCTTTGCTTGAACACACAAGCATGATCAACTCTGAACAAAATCTCTCTCAAAATTTAGAACCTATCTATCTGCAAAATAATAAATTTGACCCATCATCCGCTTCTTTGATTACAATTTTGCCACAAATGGTTTTATGCCTTCTTCAGGGTTTACGATTATAAAACAGACAGAACATTTTCTAACATTTTGCATTTCGCTACAAATACAAAACAAATGAAGTTTCCATTGATTCATTCTCCTAGATACTTCAGATAGAAATTTGCCCACGTATACAATTACTCTACAGAAAAAGTCACTTGCGTTCTTGGAAAAAAAAACAAAAACAAAAAGCTACTTGTGTTCTCGGAAATGAAAAAAAAAACATACTGTAGTACCCGTATTTCAAAACAAACTAAAACTGAGTCAGCTAATTTTATTTGATTATTTCATAATAACGATAATTGGAAACCTGTTTTTGGGAAATTGGTTTTAGTCCATTGGTTATGCATTAGTTTGTTTTATTCATGGGAAAAATAAACTTTTCAGTTTAAGGGCGTTCGAGTTGAATCAAATTCAGACTTCAATTTGACTTTCTTTTGAGAAGAACTTGAAGCACGCAAAAAAAAATTATGAGCAGTCCTCTCATGCCAAACAAATCGGTAATAAGAATCTTATATTCGTCCAAAAGAGAAAGCCTCATTCACTGGCGTCTTATACTCCTGCATCAGTAAATACTGTACTGAACAGTCTTTCGTGAAGAAAGTGTAAAAAATGGATGATTACCCTGCGCCAAGGTTTTCCTCCGAACTAGAATCGTCATCCAACACGCGTCGGTTGCGCAGGTCCCCGATTGACTGCGACAATGACATAACTTGACTTTTCGATCGTCGTCTCGGCTCATTCACACCAGCATTCTGACTACCACCTCTTGTTTTCTGGGTAGAAGACAATGTGCTTCTCATGAAATTCCCACTCCCCTGAAAAATGAAAAAATTTCAAATCCTAGCAAAATCACAAAGCGAGAAGAAAAAAACATCGAACGACACTCACGCTTTGCAAAGTTCCCATGGAAGGCGCACGCTGCAGCGGCCCTTGTTCCTCTACTGCTCCACGGGACGAGGAACGATGAGATTTTCCTACCAGAACGAGGAAACGATCGATCACTTGAAAAATGATAAGAAGCATGCGCGATCAATTCAATCGACGCTAATAAAAAATGAAACCTCACGCAGCCATTGTCACGTACACCAAACGATTGATTCGAGGGAATGTCAGAAAAATTGAACATTTGATGAGAAGTTTTTTCTAGCGTATCAAGGGTCATCCAGAAATAGCTTCATTAAAATCAAACAATATTCTAAAAATATCATGGCAAGGATAATTCGCTTTGTTCAATTTCTGAAGAGGGCGAAATGAGTCTATGAAAATATTGCTCAATCTATAATTATGACTCACAGAATGCAGGATGTAATACCGCATTTACTTTTGTACAATACATTGTACCCCTGCATTGAAAATAAATTTTCCGATTGAGGCAAAATTATAATTACAACTAGTATTCGTAAGATGAAGCAAAACTAAAAATCAGATTTCATGTGTGTAACTTTCAGTGAAGGGGGGGGGGGGGTGTAGTTACAATGGAACAACAGTATAGCACATACAATTCGTCATTTTCTAAAAATTATTTTGAGAAAATTTTTTCTGCATTCCCTCTCATCACATGCACAAAGAAAAGATCATGCAACCAATGAAGACCAAAAAACACAGCCGTTTCCGACGACACCGCACCTTAAACAACGCGCGTTGGCCAAGAGCATGCGTCAATTCACGCTACCGTAAACAAGAAGCCCAGGTCAACGCACCCTGACCGCATGGGTAACGAAGTAGCCTTATGATACGAACCCCGTAAATAATGCATGCATTGACGTTGCATCGAAGGAATCTTCGCCTAAAGCACTGATGAGCGAGTAGGGAACTGTGTTTGGATACGGAGGGGGGTACCAAAAATGCGTAGAATCGCTGGAACTTTTCGGTTCCCAAGCTTGTGTGGAATCCCTTCTCCTAATCAAGAAAACAACTTTCGAAAATTCCGGTTCTTCCAGTTCTACCCACCACAGAAGCCACCCACAACAGAACATGACCTAGTAAAGCGGAATCATTTAATTCTACAAAAAGAGGAATTGAAATATCGAGTTTCCACCCATTTAAAAATGTATTTGAAATAAATTATGCCTGAAATTCAAGTTAAATAAATCTAGCCTGACATTCAAGTGAAATAAACTAAGCCTGAAATTCAAGTGAAATGAGCACAAATTAAGCCTGAAATTGAATTGCAATAAAATAAGCCTGACATTCAGTTTGGCAGTTATACTGCTGCCAAAGTTCTCTGCTGGCCGAGGAACTTGAAAACTGAACGAATTCCGTCGAATTTCTAGAAGTAGCTTTTTAGGGGGCCCGGAGGAACAAAACAGCTGAGGCAAACAGTTTCAATAATTGAAAAAAAGAACCATCATCAAAATTCAGGGCACTCAACATTTCTGGGCTCACTTTGAATGTCCAATTCATACACTTTCGATTTACTCATTGAAAAGATGCCCACATCCTTTGGACTATAGTAGATTAAATTTCCGTGTATGCCACGATTTTCTGAAGTTTATGAACGTTATTTAATCTTGACTTCCTATCAAACGATCAAGTAGCGAATGGGGATCAGAATCACCAAGAAATAAATCATTCACCGTTTTCCGTTTTTTTTTTATAGATAGAAAGAGACCTCTTTTCCATGGGAATTAGCACAGTGTGTTGAATAAATCTGGCCGGATATGCGAACTTGGTCGAGGATTTCTACGAAGGAAGAGGGAATGTCTTTGCGCACAAGAAAACACGGAGTACTTTCACAATAAAAGTAGAAAAATGATACGAATATCCCCATACAACATTTCACATTTCTCAATTACGAAGATGTTGGAAAAAATTACTAACGAATGAATATCTTCAATATAAAGAATGTTCTCAAGCATACCTACAGAATTAGTCCCGAAGCTCAAATAAAACAAATTTCTTCGAAGAATCATCACCAACTCCTCTGCAGAAAACCCGCACAAGCGTGAGGCCAGCACCACGAAATCATTCATTCTAAAAGAACTCGCACGCCCCACAATATAAAGCCATAAGCATTACCCAGCAACAAAAAGTGAATCAAGAAGTATCCCCGTACCTTCCACCGGTTTTATGATGTTTGCCGTGCAGACCGTAACAGTCTCCCATAGTACTTTTTCTTGAACGCTTACAAACATACCCTGCGAAGGTGGAGACGGTAGAATCCGTCTTGGGGGTATCCACGGGTTCGTCAGATCGGACAAAGAACAAGCCCTACGTAATGCCCCACTGTCTCGCATGCCTGAAACACAATAGTTCAAAACGTGCGGCCGAACTGAATGATAAGAACGAAAACCACTAGACGAAACACAAGACATCTCAAGGCGGAAGCTTCTGCGAATACAGGATGAGCTCTGGACTTGAATGCCACATACAACATTCGTCACGACAATGGCGACAAATAATATTTCCATCATTCTTCGATGAAGAAACGGTTCCCAGCAAAGAAATCAACTCACAAATACGAATCCAAGGTATAAAAGCTCGGTACGATGCAACAACCTCCTTACATTAGAACTTCGATCATTCAGACTTTGATTCAGCTTGCCAAAATCAATAGAGGTAACAATAAATAAATTAGTATGATCACTTTTATTGAGAGGAAATGAAGGCTTGCATAAAATCAAATTGGGCCAAAAATCTCTTTGATTCACCAGCATTTCGTTAAAAAAAAATGTTCACCACTAAATTGTTCCAATTAAGCAACATTGAATTGCGTAACAATTATAATTTTCTCGAACAATTTTATCGTCGGATGAGAATTTACAATATTTTAATTTTCATGGAACATTAGTTAATTATCCGCACTAGATTTTCCTAGATGTTTGGAAGGTCATACAGTGGAATAATACTGGATTACGTTAGGTTTAATAAATTCGCTCATCTGTGGGAAAAGAATTGCTGAATACTATGCAGTGAAGAATTTCATTATCCAGAATGTTTCAGCAACACCATAAAACAACCTTTTTTCCATCTGGATAATCGGAGTTCCGTCGGATTCCTCTTTCAGGCGAGTTTTTACTCGTCGGGGTTTAGTTAGTAAATTACGTTGTTGTAACACATGCCTTTCGGGAAGAATCTTAATTTAATTTATCCATTTTAAGAACTTCTTTCAAAGAAAACGCGTTCTCTGTCAAACTCCATGCTGTATGAAGGAACAAAATGTCCACGCGCCATTCCGTGAAAAAAAAACTGAAAAATGAAGCCATAAGGTCAGGATAGAAATCCAGCGCTTCAAGTGCGAACAATGTAAGGCTGCAACCGAAACCACAAGCAGGAATGCAAATCGTGCCATAACGTTTTGGCAGGTTAAATTTACCGGCTCCTTTCGGAGGTAATAAGTCCGGCAAGAGCCCGTTCCTCGCAACTAGTTTCCTCAACGCGCGATTGGCATGTACAGGGAACGAGTGCGGCGACGGCGAACTAGAAAAGTAGCAAGAGTCGCTCGACATGGCGGAACTCGCCGTTCGCTCACTGCTGTTTGGCTCCGCATTCTTCCCGGCACCCGAGATGCAACGCTGTCGATTTCGTTTCAATCTCTCTGATAACAACCCGGGACTTGACGGCCAACCCGGAAATCCTGGCGTCCGGAGCGGCGCCTCCGGGCTCACGTAACCATCGTCTACACTCTCGCTATTAAATTTTCAACGAGTCGTCCATTTTAATGCATTAGCTTTCCAAAATTTATTCTAGAGTATGGAGATTTGTCAAGTGAAATTTCTTCATAATCGAAAAATTCTTCCGGAATTACAAGACAATCCACTTCTACCCACTCTCACAATGGAAGCATGCAGATCAAATTTTAGTTGGGGAAAGTTCGATCAATAAACTTACTTAACATTCAGAAGGTCCAACGAATAGAGATGTAAATATTCACTACGCATCCAGATTAGGTTTCAACCGATAATCATGCAAATACAATTCTTATAAATTTCAAGTTTCCGAAATTTATAACTCAAGAACTCAGAAAAATGCTTGAACTTTCGCAATTAGTTCTTGCGCAAGACGTTCAGCAGTAGCTAACTCGAGATTTAGTACAATAGAATTCAGATTATCAGAGCTTGGATTATGAGTGATTAAAATTCCATTCACTCGGAGAAAACTCATTTGCCTAAATGGCTTTCATTTAAACCGCTTTCATTTTCCGCCGATAAAATTGAAGGTTGTGTAGCTGTTCACGCCAATTATAGAATTAGAATTAGTCAAGGCTTGATTATCTGAAATATCGTCTTTGATCACGTCGGCCAATGAGTTTCAAGATTAGCGGGAATGGCAGAAACACTATCAAGGTGCATCCGGTCCATGTGTAAAAGATTTATTTCAGTTTGAATTATCTCCGACTGATTGAAAAGACAAAAAAATCCATTCACTCTCCCCGATAATTGGATTTCTACTGAAATTGGCAAAATTCTAATACGAGTTGGAAAGAAAACGACT
Organism: Notodromas monacha; assembly: GCA_905338405.1. Taxonomy (NCBI): domain Eukaryota; kingdom Metazoa; phylum Arthropoda; class Ostracoda; order Podocopida; family Cyprididae; genus Notodromas; species Notodromas monacha. Next base: position 107,502 of record CAJPEX010000194.1, on the reverse strand, counting down.
CGCATCCACTCACCTACTGCCAACCACCACTGGAATCGTTAGTGGCTTTGGCTTATTTTCCAAAAAATATGAAAGCTTTTGAACTGGTACTTCAGGAGTGCTGGGCTGCAGACGCTCAGGAAAAAGATCGAGGTCTCCAGCGGGGTCCTGGGCGGTGAACCGCCGAGGATCAGGCTCGATGTTTTCGGGAATAGTTTCTGGACAGCTCAGTCTGTGCCATCGTAGCCTTTTCTTCGCACCGCGGTCTGGAATCTGGGCCACGTCGACAATTGACCCAATATCCGCGCGCAATAAATCGGGCATACTGACCACGGTTTGAATTACTGGCTCGGGGGCTTCTTTCGCGCGATCCGGCCAGCCATTCGCGATTACGGAAAGGCAGTTGCCCGAGGTTCGGTTCAACAAATTACCGTCCGATGATCCGCGACGAAGCTTCGACAATCCCGGAAGCAGAGTGGCTTTCTTGCGCAAGCTCTGAATGTATTGCGGGAGTATTGATCCGAGAAATTTTTTACCTGGGGAAATGCTGAGGGCAGATGATCCTAAAGGTGCTTGGAGAGATGGCGCCCCGCTTGATTCAACATCCGAATCAGGCACCCTGCTCAAATCCGAGATGCTCCTGCTCCCGCGAAGGCTGGTGCAACCAAGCTGTTGAATGAAAAAATCATTCACAAAAATTAAATGATGAGAACATCAATAGATCACAATAGGTTCGATAGACAAATTGCGAATCCACTTGAGCGGGTTTCCGTGAAAGCAATTTTCAGTATGATATTTTTACAGGTCGGCACCGACAGGTACAAGATATGGCAATTATCTAGAACCAGTCGAAAAAATAAAAATAAAATACGAAGTACGATCAGCAAACAACGTGCAGTAAAGATGTGCATCATTCGATCACTTATCTTGCGTGAAACAGTTTCTACGGCCAACCAGAAAAATACAAACTTCTAGGTGAAGAACTCACACTTGCCAATTTCCGTTTGCTTTCTTCAATTTGCTTGATCAATTCTTGTCGTTTAAGCGAACCACGTCTTTGTGGTTCCAAGACCTGCTCAATGATGTCAGCATTTTTTATGGATGATTTCCGACTGGTGCTTATATGATAGTCTCCATTAACTTCGATATCTCCGCGGGCATACTGAGTCGAATAAAACTTTGATGACATGGTTTTTCCACTGTCCATTGAACCACGTGGTGTGAATTGCGCAGTTCGTTGCTCGGATAAACTGTCGTAGTTCCGTAGCATGTAAACTTCTCGTTGTTTCAACTGATCCAAGCTTTCCGTGCTGTAATACAAAAATAACAAGTTACTTACACTATCCAAAACATTATTTCTGCATCATGACCGAAATACAAAGAACAGGATCAAGTTTAAGATCAGATCGTTCGAGGTGGAAATTGAGATCCAACGAAAATCACATATTAAATTCGTCAGTTCAATATACAGTACCATTCATTCTGTCAAGATGATGCAGAATGAAGAATGCAGTATTGGTAATACTTTAATATCAGTCATGAATAGGCAAGAAATTTTACAGGAAAAGCAGAAGCAATAAATCACGCCACGCGACGCCAACCGCACCTCACACTGAGACCGTGGATATTTCTTTCAGACGGATCGGCCGTAGGAGTGGACGGGGTAGTGGAATGCAGCTGATCTTCTCTGAGTTTATCCATTCTCTCGACGAAGTCAGTGTCAAGATCACTTTCTTGGCTACCCGAAACAGAAGTGGAATACAGATTTTGGATATCTGACTGACGTCGGGCATGTCGTTTACGGCGAGATTTCCTCAACTCCTCTTCATCCATTTCATTCACGGTATAAGTTCTGTGCGAAGAAGCAAAAAGCATACAAGCTATCTGTTCGACTGCCTTTTTTTTCTTCCTTATAGCACTCACAAATTTGATTCCAAATTATGGGGAATGTAAAGCGTGGGTTCATCACGTCGCAGTTCTTCGCCAGATTCTTCGGTATCAGAAAAATCTTCATCAATATCACCTTCGTGTTCAGTTTCTCCGCCCTACGAAAAGCGTCAACCGTTGAAATACGGTACTGTAACTGGTAGTCTGATGTATGTAACAGGCTAATTTAGGAGTGCCACTCTAATCCACGGCCGTCAAAAAACCTCAGGCGAATGTACTGTGTGATTGTCTGTGCGGCAGACCCAGAGTACACGGCCATGGCGAACTTCTTGTGCATGATCATTCATGAATCGAATTGAAGTGAACAATACTTTGAATACTAAACTCATACATCACGAACAGTTCTATTTTTTCATTTCATCAAAAGCACACTACGCTTTATGGAACTCTGCAAGACTGCAACTTATATCGAATGGCTGAACGAAGTCGTATGTATGTACATGCATTCTTAAAAATCCGCCAATTCAGTACAATATTCAGTAAATCGTTTGCACTGGGAATAATTTCACGACTTTCGAGAAATCAGTAGTAACACTGTAGTAATTTTCTAGGATGAATAATTTTCTGGTAAAAACTTGTCATACAATATGTGCATAACATCAAGCTATAGGAACAGCAGCACACCGAAAACCTAAGATGAATTCATCGAGCAAAATAGAATAACAAACCTCCAACGGGAAACTATTAACGCTGCTATCATCCGTGAAATGTCTCTTACTGTCTTCATTCGCTCGCCGAAACGGATTCCTCGGAACCTGTCAAAAAGCACATTTCTGTTGAATTGATTCACTTAACTGGGCAACGTACAGTACTTCACAAAAAATGCAGCTTTCTTTTTTGAAAGTCCAACTAATTCCCAGAAACACCCCACTTACAAAGCATCTCAGAGCCCCTGTGCAGCTGTACAGCTTATGTGATACCAGACCATCTTTTACTGCTATTTGGAAAAATGAATACCTCACAGATTTCCAAATCCTTGATATAGCTTTCGTACGTTCCATATCGATTCAGATATGGGGAATCACATCCGTCCTACGAGAATCTCATGAATCATGTCACGGAAATGGGGCCAGGAATAATCATTACAAACCTTTTCTTTCGCTTCGAATGGATTTCCAGCGCTCTCCAATGATGAGCTATCTTTTGACGACTCAGAATCATGTGGACCTAGAAGAAAATGAGCAAATAAGATATGTTCGTCATTTCGGAAGGGAAATAAAATCATGTAAATGGGAAATTCCATTCAAGAACGAGACATTGGATAATTTTAATATAACGACGAGTGAGAAAATTCAGGTGCACATTTTCATGAGTTTAAAATACTCACCCGGTGCAACAGGAAACGGGATGGATGTGTCGGAGAAATGATGGGAGCGTACAGTGAGTGACTGGGAACTAGAATTATCAATTCGTTGGGCCCATCTGCCTTTCGGAAATTCAGATCCACGAACATTCGCGTTCCCGTTGACGTTCAGATCGGATCTGGCAGATCTCAAAGATTTGGCATTCATGGTTTCGATCTGTTTCTTTGCCCATGATGGTAACTGGCCAATGTTGAACCTACAAGGAGGGAACAAAGTATATTAATGCCTTGAAAGCGCGAATGGAACTATAATTGTGATAAGCTCAATTTATCTCAATGAAGATACGAATACAAAAATCCGATAAGTCAACAGAATCCATATCAGTTTCGGTGGTAAAATTTGAGTGTCCCTAAAAAGAGGAATACTGTACTGTATGTGCATTGACATTTTACGAATACTGAGGTGTTACGGTATTAAAAATCTCTGAACATCGCAAAAATTACGAAGAATTGCCAACTAGAAAATCAATAGGACATCGGAATGCTTCACAAAAAACAAGCCACCGAACGTAAATTGAAAACTCACTTGTATTGCGTGGAATCATCCTCTTTCATGAAACCATTCTTCGAATTCTGCAGTGATTCCAACACGTTTTCCGTCGGCGCGAGAGGAATGCGATGCGAAGTGGTTCGTCTATGAAAGAATAAGAAGCAAATAGATACATAAAAAATAGTTGAGTTAAAATTTAAGACAGAAATTTTCAACCGACTTCGTCAAGTCCTCAAATAACGAACTCACCTTGCTGGCTGCTGCTTCAGGCGACTGATCATAGCACGTGTCATGTCGGAAGACAGACGCCAAACAAATATGCATCCATCACCAGAAACCGATATCAGATGCTTGCAGTCGGCGGAGAAAAGCAGGCCTGTGACGATTTCAGCATGGCCAGTCATCACTGCCATAACATCTCCGGTGCAATAGTCGTAGATACATAAAGTTTTGTCAGTGGAACTTGTCGCAAGGTACATGCCACTCGGATCCAAGACAATCTGTTGAAAAATAAATTCAAGAACAACATGTGACACGGCATACATAAAAAACAGACTGACGGAGTGAAATCGTTTTGGACATAATGACTCCTCATTAATCGCACCACACGAAACCAACCTTTACGACTCTATGTTTAAATACATTTCAGATAAAAAAAGGAAGGAATAAGTATCAAAACTTTTTTTAGAAAGCTCACAAACCTTTATAAGAGTACCTTCTTCAGCTTGTGATCCCTTGAAGGTGCGAATATGTTTACCTGTCGGCAAAGAATACACACGCACGCAACGGTCCTGACACGCGGTGAGCAAATGTTGCCCGGACATGTCCACTTCCATGTCGTATAAGGTGTTCTTCCCGGTAACAATATGATACCTACTGAATTCAACAGGCTTCCCCGTCACCTTTGGGCAGATCGAAAAACCACAACATCGTGAAGATAGCAATCTTTCTAACGTCAATAAATGTGAATCCAGATTATCAATTAATGCAACCAACATTCCAATTCATTGCGCGGTAACCAAGCGACATACGTACTTTAACCTTATTCGCCAATTCATATCAATCTCTTGCACTACTCGGGTCTCGCCTATCAATAAAAACAAGAAAATTGTAAGCCTATGAATTAGTCATTTTAAACCTTTTCGCCTAGGACAGGGATCCAATTTCGTCACTGGAATTTAGGGAAAGACAGGAATCATACCGGCTCATCCGCTTCGCGGAAAATTACGGATCTGTCTGCACCACAGGACAACAAGCGCAGTCCGCCTTCGACAGGTTGAACAAATCGAACGGATGTTATCGACGCAGAATGATCAGACAATGTTTGCGCAGCATCGTATTCCTTGTGAACCTCGAATACATGAATTAAGCGATCCCGTGAGGCAGAGGCTAAGAAACTACGTTGTTTCGTTTCTTTCGCTGCCGGGCTTTCGGGACGACTGTATTCCAAAGCTAATACTTCGGCTTCGTGGGCTTCAATGCGCACAACCTCATCCATAAATTGCATCTCATGAACCCTTGAAAAAAAAAAATGAAAATCCGGAGCATATAAATATTTTGATCCCCTGTTGGATGAAAACAAGTGGTTTCAAAGCAAAGAGAAAGGGGTGGTGTGAATGCGCGGAGAAAATTTTTTTTGTCAGTAAAAAAATAAAGTCTCACCGAATGATGCCACTTCTGTCACCCGAAGCCAAGTGTTTTCCGTCATATGAAATTTTAAGGCAACGTACGCCATTTGAGGAGTCGAACACTGAGTCTTCTCCACCAGCCTTCCCAGGCGATCCGAAGATATGCTGATTCTTATCACAAAGGTGAGTCATGGCTTTGTCGACATACAAAACTTTCAACAGCTCCTAAGGAAAAGTATCTGATGAGTTCAATTTCGCAAATTATATTGACAATCAAAGTTTAAAAATCGCATAATGCTCGTATTTAATGAAGTACAGTACTGTACTCAATGTCAAAGCTTACTGGACAACTTCGTAGATTTCACCATTATTTCCGAAAAAAAAAAATACTCGACAGGAAAATTTCCTCGCAAGGAAGTACAGCATTATTCATTAGAAAGCTGAATAAAACTAAATGATGGTACTCACATTAGAATATATATTCCGCTTATAAAGCGTGTTAGTCGGCATCTTCGGGTTCAAGTTCCAAATCCGAATAGTATCATCCGAAGAGCATGTGAAAAACGTTCCAAATGGCAATAGGGCTTTCACTCCATCTCCCACCGTCGGATAGCCCTCAATACCCCAAATACAGCCCGAGTGAAATAAAAAACTATGGCTTTTGCCCACTTGGTGTTGGTTTGTCACGTCCCAGACATACAGGGAATGGTCGTTGTAGATACAGCTCACTCTCTCATGAACTTGATCATACTTGACACCAACGCAACTGGGGTAAACGGCGTCTGAAGGCTGAGTAGCCATGTGGCTGAAATAATATAAAAATACATCATTCAATTATCGCAAACACTTTTAACTGGCTTTTTTCTGAAGAACGATTTCAACCCGACACGAAGGAACTTGATCAAGCCAACAATTTCCCACAAATCCTTGCAGAATTTCACATCCAATCATAATAAAGCGCTAGTGAAACAAATTTGTTCGAACGCACTCGAAACTATCATTTAAATTCTTCAGAAAAATTGAATGACAAAGAATGTCTGATTTGAAGAATCGAACATGGAGTTCTTGCATATCCTCAATAACGCACGGTTAAAATTCGAAGCCATCGCGAATAAGAAGCGAATAATCACGATAGAAAAATGAACTCACTTGACCGAAAGACCTTTAGAAACATCAACTCCAAGGTAATGGGGACGAGGTAAAGTCATTCTAAACTTCAGCGTCGAAGGATCAAAGCAGCGAACAATACCGTCGTCACATCCAATGAACACGGATGACGAACCCACGCTCAACCCATGGGCACATTTGGTCTGTACAACGAAGAAGTCGAATGAATGTAGAAATAATCTCCAAGAAGACAGTACGGTATTATGGGAAATGTTACTATGATATGAGAATGTTTCTCACCCGCAACTCAACCCAGCGGTCCAACAAACGTCTATTGTTGAATTCGCAAAGTAACCCAGACTTTGTCACGGCAAAAGTTGAGTCACCAGCATCACCAACACCACAACAAACATCAACAAAATAATTGTTGCCTTGCTCGCCGAGGATTGCAGACCGTCCAGTTAAAGGTACGGGGTCTTTAATCTGTTGAAAAACATAAGCGTTACACACAACGTAAATCCATCCGGCGTGGTCAACTAACCTTCTTGTTTCCCCTAGAGTAATCCAAATACCAAAACTTCACGTGTCGATTGCCTACGGTGACAAAATAACATCCGTTCTCGGAAAAATCGACGGCTTTAACCTTCGTTGAAACACGATTGCTCGCGACTTTTGCTTTATGCTTCCAATCCCAGACATTGACGATCTGATCGTGCTGTGCTCCAACAGATACCAAATATTTTTGGGCAGGGGAAAAAGCCTGTTGGGAAAAACGTAGCAATCGAATAAAAGTGTTCGTTTCGCCATTCCACACAACATACAACGCAATTTATGCCGAATTTATGACCCATGAAGACGGCATGCTCCACACGCAGTGCGACATCCCATACCCGTACGCAAGGATTGTGCCCGCATTCTCCAGATGCCAAGAACATCCCATCTTTTGAGAATGCGAGGCATGTTATGGTTTTCCTGCTGTTGCTCTGCAAGTATTTCCATTGTCGATTCTTACTCGGCGTCGCACCATTACTTGGCATGGGCGGTGGTTTCAAAGGCGAAAACACTACGATAACGCACCTGCACAGAAATGGAGAGTTACGGGTTCACTTTACGTACTGTCGCGAAATCCCACGCAACGCGAGAAAAAATACTATTTATGACAAAGGCTGTAAAAATAAATCGTACGCAGAACGCAAGTACATTACAGTGATTGTATACAGGCCTCTTCTCTGCAACGGCATTTGAGAAGTACCGGAATCAACTACAGTAATTTTTGGCTCAAAGCAACGGGTACAATGTCAAAAGACAGCAAGAAATCTCATGTGACTCGAAGAAATAATCCAGAGCGGACACTAAACGAACAAAGGAAAACAACTGAACAACAGATGGTTCCGAGCTTGATTTTACCACTTCATACAGTGAAATGAAAAATATAGATCGACGCCTAAACTCACCCCGCTGCATAAGCGAGAGATCCTGTGTTTGGGTCTTGGGCGATAGCAGTATTGGAGCTTGACGTGAGACCCAGGACACGCTCCAACTTCACCTGAGGGAAAAAATATGGGAGGATCGTTTCAGGAGACAACGGCGGAAACTTTGCATGAGAAGGGGGGCATTAGTGATTTAATTTTTATACCATTAAAAAGGTTTCATTCAGTCACGCGATGAGAACGCAGGCAACGAAAATGTTCAACTGAGCAATGGCATTCGGCTGTAACACTCCGTCATGACTTGTTTCGCGAAAACACGGATAGAAGCAACAGGTTTAGAGCCTTAATGTTCGTTATATTTTTTAAAGATGCTAAACACACCTCCAGGCTGGAAGAAAAAATTCGCAAGTAATGCAATCACACACCCTTTCGGTCACTGGCAACCCAGATTCGTGAATCTTCGTTCGTCTCGCATTTGGTGGACGAACGATTTTGGGTGCGTGTCGTTGCAGCTCCATCGTGAATAAGAGAATGATCGGTCATTTGAAATTGAAGACGAAATTCAACACGAATATAAAGTTCGTATCAGGCACACAATAAAATTCCATTCTGTTGAAGGACGAAAATATTTATCTTCCACATCACCACACGTCACGTATCCTGGCCAGTTCCAGATTTTCAAAGCTTCGGTTGCGCGATTTCTATTCCCACGTATTACTCAAAAAATTCACCTCAACTACACTCCCAAGGACCAGCTGTACCAAAGATCGTTCAACACGCTATCCGTGCTCGTCGGATACCTAAACTTCGACATCGGTGTGGGCAAGGCGACGAATGTTTTGAATGCAGGGCGGTTCACAAGCAATGCCTTTGAAAGAGCTACTCCGGATTGCAAAGGGTTTCAACATCAAATGCAGCATAGTATGTACCGTAATTGCCATGCAGTACTGTATTGTATACTGTATTTGAATTCAGCAGTACATTATTTTCAATTACTTTAACAAAATACATAGATGATACAAGATTGAAACAAAGGATCAAAATAAATGGGTCAAAATTGAATTTTAGGAGAATGTGCAGCACAGTAGTATGTAATATGCTTAATGACAGATCATAAAATGATGGACCTATATATTTGTTTTGAAAAGGTGCAGGAAAATATTTTTCAGAATGTATACTTGAATTCCTCGTTCAGCATGGCGGGTTTTTCATATCAGACAGCAGCAATAATTGTTCAGAAGCCTAAAATTTTCAAATATGTTTGGCCTATGCAATATCGCAGAGGCTGAATTTATTGTCTCTTATAATTATAGTTACAGCATATCCTGTACATGCAGAATTTTCTGAATCCGATTTGATGAACAAATAATGAGCTCCGTCCTTATTTGGGGAACTTATTTTCCATGAAAATTATCATGATGAATATATGAAGCTTTGCCGCATTCAATTCCAAATAAAATTAATTCGTGATTTTAGTAAAGGCATTCTGAATATTTCTTCAACAGTAATTTATGATCGACGTACCACGTGAGGATGTTTCGATGTATACTGTATACGGTTGGTTTTCAATGTACAATATGTATATAAGGGAAAAAATTATAGGTTAAAATATGGGATAATCACAAACCCCATCATTAAATATCATCAGAAGGTTGCAGTACTGTATATGTACTTGAGAAATATTTTTTCCTGTTACTCCCGTCATAAAAGCCAACATAACTTCTAGTATCCTCAATGCCCTCAAAATTTTCTTAGCTGGGACAAATCTAGACTGTTGCTGCATTCTGTCATATGTTAATTGTGCTGCTGGGGTGCATGCTGTAGTCCAGTTAACAGCAGCTGCTGCTTATAATGCTGCAGGTATTTAAAAACGGTTTACCATACCTGGTCAGTCAGATTACTTTTATAATCTCTGCTGAATACTGTAGTAAATTACTATATTGTACTGTACTATGAAATTCGTGCTCACATTCAACATACAGCATTGCAATAGCTCACTCCCTACCTGAAAAACGCGGCCAGTTAAATAGAAGATGCCCCGCTTCGTAATGGCGGCGCTGCATACACCATGCTTCCGAAATTCCGCTACTTGTGGACGAGCGGCGTGCGTGGTCCATTGAACCTGATCAACATTTGCGAAGCGGTACCCGGGGGATATCGGAGATCATGTGTGTCGGTGATCATCACTGCTTTCGCTGTGAATGATCTATTTCTGAACATTGGTGGAAATTTGTGAACGATGTTTAAAGCTTTGTTATTCTCCCCTGAATCTGGACCATGTCGCGTCCTCGTAGCCAATTTTTCGAGCGCGGGGTACCTGGAAGAGAGCTTCAGATCAACGCGGAATTAAAGTTATGAAGAGGGGATAAAGAATTCTTGTTTATTTCTGTGATTATATGTGCCCGTAATTTTGGAAACTTTCAGCCTTCTCAGAAATGGTTTGACGTCCTCGTGATTACGACCATCGCTGACGAAATGCACTGAGACGATCTTCGCATGCTGTTGAACGTGGTTTTCCGATGTTGATCGGAAGAAAGTTCTCTTGTGCACCGCCTGTCCCTGCACGTGTCAGGGTTGGAGTGTGATAGTTTCAAGAGAGGCGTCGGGGCCTCTAAAACTTGTTTCATGGTGTTCAGGGATTGATTGGATCTTGATGAATTCCTCGATCCATTTTACCCAAATCATATAACCAGCTATGTCGCAATCTGCTGGAGCAACCAATGGCGCTAGTCTGGAGGATTGCCACACGAATTTCTTCGCCCTCGTAAGTACTATTCTTTTGTGATGAGCTTGCCGAAATATACCGCATACATCATTCATTTTCAGACGGATTTGTGTGGCATCAAGTGGGGTCGATATTCATCGAAAGATGCCCGGTCAGGCCTTGATTGGCATGCAGATGCTATCCTCAACGCGTATGCTAAATGCCTGGAAACGGACATCCTGTGCGTCTGGAGGCGCGCTCCGGGATGTCCGCGGAGTCCCAGCCCCCCCCTGGTTGAGCAAAAGAAAGAGCTTTGGCTATTTTGGTATGGCGAACAAACGGACATCGTTGGAATTGTTGGCAAAGACCTGATAGGTGAGTTCTTAGTTGTCAGTGCCAGTAGTGTCAGGTCATCATTCTCTTCTTCCTAACTAGACGAGGAGCAGGGCTCGTGGGAAAACGGCTTGACGTATGAATGTCGCTCATTGATGTTCAAGGCGTTGCATAATCGCATAGAAAGGCTTCTTCTGTCTCGTGGATTTGTGCGTCTTGCGAAGTGGTTGGTACAGCCTATGGACGAGGACCAGTATCCACCCCAGTGAGTCGCTCTTCCTGTACAAGTCGATTCTTAGATGAATATGCTACCTAATGCTGTGATGTACTATTTCAATGACGATTAGGCAGGAGTACTAGTTTGTCACCTGCTGTATACTGTTTTAGAAGCATCTTTCTGCACCAGAACCAGGATATTCCTGACTCCCCGCAGTATCGAGAGTAAAATTAAAGATGAGTTATTCAAGCTGTTAAAGGCGAAATTTAAATAAAACGTAGGAGAGATCATCACTTCCCCACATTTCGTATTCAAGATCCTACCAAATGTTTCGCCACATCTTCTGCTTCCAATTCGGGCTGAATTTTCTTCAAGAAAATACAATTTCCAAAAAGTATTAAACGCAGTTCCGAATGAATTACGAGAAGGAACAATCTTTCAATTCTCTTTAAGAAAAGATCAATGCGAAATTTGTGGAGGAAGAACTTGGAAGTTTAAATATATAGTACTGTATTGCGGTGGCATATATGTTAACTGTTCAAATGCAACGATAAACGGATGGTCTAAATTTTATGGTTGACTACCTGCGCGAAGAGGTCCCTGCGGGACCTCTTTTGATGCAGGCTGTGTGAGAGGCAAGAAGCTTCAATAAATGTTGAAATAAACACCGAAATAAGCATTTGCCGTGTTAAATTGAGGTACTGTATATCCAAAATTGCTCGATGATGAGTGATATAATTGAAATCACTTTAATTTCCGATTATTTTTCCTTATAGGTCTACCGGCTTCCACCTTCCGATTGCTTTCTCCTTTTTCGTCCATGGAGAAAGCACAGTCTGTGCAAGTTTGGATGTGCGTAGGCATCCTCCAGTTTTCTGGTTGAACCGCAGACACTTGGAGACTGCGGGTTGTTCCTCGAATGGCGTGCCTGTGATTCTGGCTCCATTTGGATTAGCAGGCACCTTAGAGAATGCCATTTTACCGGAAGAAGAACGTGACAGTCAAAAGCTGTGGGATGAATGGAATCGTTACTATCCCTTGGAAGCTTTGACTTCGCATAGATGCTGCACACTACCCGGATCATCTGGCTGTTCATGCTTCAGTGGATCATGCGCGAATTGCATGTGTTGTGGGGATAAGTGGTCAAGAGATAGCACAGGATCCTCGTCGAATTCGAAAGACGAGTTGATCGCAGTGTGCGTGTGTTCCAAAGAGCAGCAGAAGAAAACTGGCGTTCCACTGATGGTGCCGGTCGTTGTTGGTGGTGTGCGAATGTTGTACCCGGCAGTTTACGTTTTGGTTGTGGAGGATGAGAGCAGCGGTTGTGATGTGGGACGGTTGGAATGGAAGCGTCCGCGACACCGAAAATTGCCAATTCTGCAGCACCACCCCCTGAAAAGGCGTACCCAGTTGCAACCTGTTCCAATCCGAACAGCAAGTGAGTGAGATTTTTGACATCGTTCAGCTGTGAATATTTTCGAAAGATTACATATAGTAGTAATGGAAGATCGAAAGATCTATTGAATGAAAGAAAAATCGTGATCCGTGAACTGCGGTACTGTATTCGAAATATGTTTCCGGTATTTAACACGCGTCTTTTTGGCTTGGGGACCAAATTTAATTCCGCGCTCGACGATAAAACATCGAACACTTCAGTTGAAAGTGAAAGTAGTTGAAACAACATAATTGATTTTCTTTCGCGGCACAAGTTGGTTAGTTGAAGCGAGACTGTCCCATTCACGGGACAACTGCCGTTGGACCCGGTTTTAACACCTTTTGTTCCGACTGGTTCATATGATGAGTGGGAATGTATACAGTTGATTGGAGTTGCTTTGGCTTTGTATGACGTTCGCGTGTCATGTCACTGTGTAGTAGGCAATTCATACTGTACTTCCCATTCAAGAATTCGTCTTCCGGAGGTTGCATTCAGAACATTCGCAACGATTATCATATCCATTGCTGTTACGCTAGAAGCAAGTACAGCACTGTATACTTTTTGAAACGAGAGCGTTTAAATCGAAGTTCTTCTGTGTAAGTATAGGTAATCTTGGCCTCGTGCTCATGAAATCACAGCGTCGTTGTGCGCAAATTGATATTAACTTTCATCAATTTACCGAAGGAATATGATATACAGTACTGTTAAAGAATCGCTGTCATGAAATACTTAATTGATTGTACTTTTTACAGTTGTGGAACTCGTTTCTATCGTATTTTTCTGATATTCCTCTCCGAAGGAATACCGTTGCCGTCTTACCTGACTTGATTTTTCCCCGCGTATTTTACTCGCGCGCCAATTTGATTTCACGGCACAAGTATGAAACATTTGCTGGAACGGAAAAATTCCGTGGAGGTACTTGAACCTACCTGCATCGTACTGTATTTTGACTTGACAGAGCATTGGCCTCGTTTCTCCAACATGGCTCCTCTTGAGAGCATTGCCATGACTGACGCATCATTGATGAAAGGCCTGATGTTTCCTGCATCCGATATTCCCCCCGCATTATGCGAAGTTCCAAAGGATGAGGTGGGACTATGGGATTTCACCGACACATTAATCACCAATAAATCGCTGTGTTCCTGTGGCCCGGTCAAGTGAGTTTCAAGTTTAATTCAGTATTTATGTCCTGGTGCTTTTTTCATTTTCGATAAAACGAAATGATGCAATTCCATGTGGTATCGCGGCTTGTGTACACTTGATAATCTGATTTTAAATCTCAGGAGTGACCCTGACAAGCGGCGATGGAAATCGGTAAAGCCATTCCATCGAAGGTCTCCCCGAAGTGATAAGGTTTCTAACTTGATGAACATGATGGAGAGTCATGCGAGGAGGCAAAAGTGAGTTCCTTTTTTACGAATATAGTTCAGTAACGTATACAGTATTTTGTACCTTTGTAGGACGCTGAAAGCTGTGAATTCGTTAGAGTCAGTGAAACCGGGGGTGCAAATGCAAGCCATGTCTCCGGTGTATTCTCTTGGTGCTTCGCCTGGACCAACTCCTCCTTCCCTTCTTTCGCAACCAGGCAAATAATTTGAATTTCTTAGTTTATGTTAATATTTTTTAATCCTTTTTTTTTTCTTTCTTAGACTCTGTACCCGATCCTGCGGCAGCGGGCGTTACAATGGCCAGCAATTTGTGTTTCAATCCGCAGATGCCCCAGGGGGTTTGTGAGGCTGATAATTTCAAGATGAAATTTGAAAATGTTGCTGTGGATTCCAATGAAAGTCAGGATCTGATCAATTCTCAGGTTAGCTTCGATTTTTGTAATAATTATGTGAAAAGACTTTATCTAATGTCTCAGGCGGAATCAATGAATCGGCCTTGAAATTGTCCCTATCTTGCCTCTAGTCTACTTTGTCTTAAAGTACTTAAACCAATCTAAGTACAGTACAGCATCATCCTTAAGTATCATGCACCCACAAGTGAGATTTGGCCGAATTTCTTCGTCTCAAAAATCGTAGAAAGATATTTCTGTATTCATTTTGTTAAGTTATTGGAAGTAAATTATGCGAGGTAAGTTGGTTCTTGATTTGATGATATTCCATTTTTCTTCGTGGATCGTCATTCAGAACATTTTTATATTCAGTGATCTTATGATAGTAATGAGCGATTGTGTCATTCTCTGCTGACTCGAGAGAGTCGTAAGCAGATCTTACGATGGAAGTTCTTTTCGAACTGTCATGCCAGAAGATAATGATTTGTAGTGCACTTGCAATATTCGCGGATAAAAAATACTTTTCAACATCTTTGATATAATTTTTTTGCGCTGAAAATGACACAATTCTATCGTATACAGTGATGAAACATGGAAATCCTAATATTTTATGAAGTTCTGTTGGTTTTTTCGATTAATGACGAGACCGTAAAGCTTAGGATGGCTTTCAAACCTGAAACAAGCGAAGAAGTCTGGCTATTGATGTGAATTCGTTGTCTAATGACATCGACTGTTTTTGGGATGATTTTCTCACGTTCGAAACATGAGCAACATTCCGAAGACTCGAAATAAGACAGTTCCTTATTACATTTTAGAGCCATGATTATATTAAAAAAAATTTTCTTCCGAGCAGCCATTCCAAACAAGTAATGTGAAAGAAGAAAGAGCAGAATCGTGGCGACCGGGAGGTTCAAAATCTGAAGACTCTGAGGCCCGACCAATCCTTCTACCGCGGTTGGAAATGTCTGATCACGAAAAGCTTGCTATCGTAGAGCGACAGCAGTCTACATTTCAAGCCAGCTTATACGACTTCACTTCCATTTCTGCTTGGGTCAGCATGCCCGTGTCAGACGGAGTCGCGAAGTTATCGTTGTTGGACGATTTGTTTGATTGCAAGCCAGTATTGGAATGCGTTGATTCGGGATGGCAGCAGCAAGAAATGCTTTTGGTAATTATTTGTTGTTGTTATTGTGTAAATTTGTGTTTTCATTCCTTGTTTCTCTTCCTAGTTGAACGAGGCTGTGTCAAAACTCCAGTCGGATCCATATGAATTTGACGAGCAGCGTACTGGATCATGTCAATTGCAGAACAAGCCACCGACAGATGAAGAAGTCGTCGTGAAAATAGAACCTGGGACTCAGCCGTCGGAAAACAAACAAAACAACCTTAAATCCACTCCGTTTTCAATGTATTCAGACAAAGATCTTGTTCCTACGCTCGACGACTTGGACCAGTTGTTCGCTGAGGAAGATCGTGAAGATGATATGGTAATTTAAGTGGTCTTTTTTGGTGAATTTATCATTTTAGCTGAATCTATTGACTTCGTTTGGAATTTTACTTGAACCGGAAACAATTTTAACTTAATTTTGAAGCATGATGCAACCGTTGTCGATGTACCTACACCGCCTGGTTCCAACAAGCCTGAAGAGGAAGGAAAGCTGGTACCGAACAGACCTATCCTGACGAACGTACCTGCAAACAATCCCACCCCTCCTTCAGGACACATTTTCAGTTCCTGCAATCATGCGGAACTATGCAGCATGTTTCCGACTCCGCCGTCGCACGAACCGTTGCAGCCGATGCAGTCTCCATGTCCGGAATCTACCGTCGGGCTGTACGGAATTCCCTCACTCGAGTGCGATCTGAATTTGGTTAAAACTGAGCACGAGGAGGACAGCTTTATGGATACTTCCGAGTCTCATTTGTCTCCGTTGCAAAGTTCGGCGCCAGCAGCTGTGAATAATCCGTTCAGCCAATTCATTTCTGATCTGAGCCCGGTATTCGAGCCGAGCGCTGCAGATTCCTTTTCTGGGTCTTCCAAATACACCGCGTTGTCGCTGATGCCGAGTCAAGCAAACCCATTGCCGGATTTTTTGAAAGATCTGGTCTACACCCCTGCTGGCAATCAACCGCCTGAAGTATCATCCTTGTGAGTGCAGTCTTTAAGTTGATGATTTTAAGGTTCGCGCCGTCAGATGTGCAATATTTTTCTAACGAGCATGTCTGTAATCACAGGTGGTACATACCAAAAATGCGGAAACATAATTTTATGCTTCATTTTAAAAAATACATGCGTAATCGTATGGGTTGAAATCGCAATATATTCACGTTTTCATTTGATGATCATTTTGGAAGTCTGGACTTCGGCCTCTTTTCACCATTCAAGAGTTTTTATGAGAACGTACGCACAGTATCAATGAAATTTAGCAGGAAAGTCTCGATTTGATCCCTTGTTCCCCGCGGCCAGTCCGTGTCAAGTCGTGTGGTAAAAATTTCCAAATGGGAAGCCCGAACTCGAGAGCATTGCTTGATCCATAGAGTACCATTAGTCTTTCAGCAGATCCGAGTCATATTGGGCTTCAGGTTTCACTCAAGAATTGATTTCTTTGTTGAAGCGACCCTCGATGTAGGATGAAAACTATCCCCCTATTCTCCCGATAATTTTATTCGTCTTTCCATATTGGAGCTCCATTTTTATCCGGTTCTGATAGTGCTGTTTTACTTATTGTAGTGCGGATTCAGACGCCACATCCGATGTACAGCCAAGTCCGCAAGTGGCAGTAGAACAATCGCCTGGCCAAGAATTGGTTTGCGCCGAGCCGTCTACCTCTTGTATCCCTGTGGCTGGAAATGCTCTTCTTGCGAATTTGATTCTTACCGATTCCTGCCTGAATGTGTTCAGCGACCACAATTTTGAATCTTGTAGTCTTTGTGTATGTTCGGAGGCGCCGGACACTGTGGGAAACATCAAAGGCCTGGATGGTAATATGTATTTGTCAGACCGCGCTCTGCGACATCTTCAGCAAGATTTTGATTCCCTGGAGGCCTCACGTTGCTCTTGCGGATTTAGTGCTGTGGTTAATCGGCGAAAGGCTTACCGAACCGGACTTTTTTATGAAGACGAAGCAGAGATCACTGGGATCCGAAGTGATTGTCCTCTGGGCAGTCCGTCTCTTTCAGAATGGCTGGGAGACGAGAAGAGAGTATTGGACGAAGTGCCGGAACCATTGCTGAGGATCTTACGCGCGCACAGTCTGAGTCTTGGGTGCTATTCTGTTAGCTTATTTGCCAAAGTGGGGCTGTTACATCGGGAAGTGAACGGCGCGGGTCGAAAGACGGTTAATCTTTTAGAATACTTGGATCATGCCGACGTTGCAAACTCAGCATTGGACGAAACCTTAGCGTGTCGACGGGATCCTTTCTCGCGACTCATGGATATTTCCGATGAAATCAACATGAGGCGCAGTGGACTTCATTCATGGCCTTTTGTGTTCCCAAAAGCACGGACGACATCCCAGGTTTGTACGGAAGTGTGAAATAAAGCACTCAATTAATAAGCTGATGGTACAGGATAATGAAGTCTATGTTGGTGAAATATCGTGTTAACGTAAAATTTGAAAATTGAGATGGATAGCGAACGTCGTATTCGCTGATCATACGGTAAATAGATGGTGAAAGCATCATCCGGATAACGAACGGGCGTCGAAACCGACTGTGTTTGCCATTTAGGGTACCATTGTATTTGCTGTAATTGATTTTCGTCGATTCACACGAATACTCCGAAAATCGAACTGTCGGATTGAGGTCACGCCGAAAGCCGGGACGGTTCTTGTGCATAAATTTTCGAAACACACGTTCCCTCCTAAAATTGTTGCCATGAATTCTATCAACTATTTTTTCCGGAAACAAGTCTGTTGAAAAAATACAATTTGAAATTTTTCAATCTACTGTACTTCGAGAAATCAATATTATTACCGGTAAAATTGGAAGCTTTTATTCTCCGTTGTTGAGGAATAAAACTTATTTGGACGTGAGTTTTTCGAAACACCGCACTGTTCCTTGAATATACCGAAAAATGATCAAGTCCATGTTTCCTCTTTTTACCTCTTGTAATCAGTTGAGCTCAACATTTTATATAGAATAAATAGTCGGTAATTTTTGAACGTGATGTCATCTGACGAACGCAAAGCTATTATTATTTTCAGAATGAAATGACAAATTTGATGGTTGCGCACGAATACTTCTCTAATAAATTTGTATCATCAAAATAAACAAGATCTTCATTCACGATATTCAAGCCAAATCCTATCTGTGACGACATGCCTGCAGTATTTTGATGGAGTTCATGTGTGTTTTCTAAGAACATTTCAAGAATTTCGAATTTCATCTGGATTTTTTAAATTTTCACAGGAGGTAATGAGAGCAATGCGGGTCCTGCAGCCGCTACTGCAAGAAGCAATTCAGAAAAAGAAGAACGTTGGTGCGCGTGATACCACATATCAGGTCTCCGGTCCGCTCACCTGGCGGCAGTTCCATCGCATGGCTGGTCGAGGAACAGAGGATCAATGTGAACCTCAACCCATTCCATATCTGGTTGTTGGACACGAGAAAGACTGGTTGACATTATCTCCACTGTCGATTGGGTGTTGGGAGAACCTTGTGTTGGAACCTTTCGGCAGGCCGAGGGATGTTGCATACATCGTTGTCACTCCAGATGAAGATTTTGTTGTCTCACGAGTTCTGCAGTTTTTCAAGGAACTGTCCTGCACGTACAAGGTCAGTCGGGTTGCCATAATCGTTTGTCAGTAAAGTGGCAAATCCTCACCCAGCCCACCCCCGTAATTTCGCAGGAGTCGACGGCATGTGCGCGTGACGCCCGAGTTTAATATATTACATATTGAGTCCGTTGGTATATTTTTTAGTTTCCCTCCCAAAAATAACAATGCGTAAATTAATGGAAGCAGGAAATGAAGGAAGTATCGACTAATTCACGACTTGGAAAGAACAGATAAAACTGGTTTATCCGCAAAGTTATCATTAAAATGCTTTAAATAAAGAACATTCACATTTTCGTTCGGCAATGTTGCGTGAATGTTGACTTCTGTTATTTTCGTTTTAGACGTATAACATGATTGCTAAATGAGAAACGTCTGCCAGAAATTTCTAGAGAAAAAGCTGCCATGTTAAAGCCGAAATGCATTTTTCTTGTATGACTTGTCGTGTGCTTTTTAAAAATCTCGATTCCTTTCACAAATTTGGCGTGGTGCACGAAAAAATGATATGCATCCAACTCGATCATCAGTTTCAAATCATCAAATAAGGGGGTTCTTCGAAACATTGAAGAAATTCTAAATCAGATGCATCATCAGTGAATTAGTGAATTTCAATCGTTCTGAAATTTTTTTCACTAATGAAATGAACGGTTTTTTTATTTGAACCAGATGTGCAAGTTGGGAAGACACAGTCCTATCACGAGAAACGTACGTGACGGAGTTATCCGCGTTGGGAAAAAGGAAGCCGTGAAGCCGCTCAATGATTCGCTCGACGATTGGTTTAACGCGCTCGGCGACACCGCCCTGGCAGCAAATCTCCGCCTCTACGCACAAGTGTGCCGCAACTTCATCGGGCCCTATTTGGCACAACAGAGCTTTGATTCCTCATTACTGGATGTGGGAAACGAATGTCAGAAAGGAAATTACGAAAATATGCAGCTTGGTCCGCAATCCACATCACCTGTGTCGATGCCTCCGCCGCCGACACCGGAATCGTCTGACGCGATGGTACGTTCGCATTTTTTCGCCAGCTGAAGGAGGTTATGGATTATGTCCTCCCTCGGGTTGGAAGAGAGCTAATTGTCTTTTTTTTATTTTATCTACGATTCAAGTCAGTCTTTCCGTTGAAATCTTAATTTCATTTTTTCCTCCCTGTGTACCATGTAAATTGTCTGTCATTTTGAGTAAACTGAACTTCGCGATTACATTTTCAATTTTCTCGTTTTAGCCACCCACACCAAGATCTTGTGGAGAAGAAGAAAGAGAAGAAAAAGTGACACCTGGTGGCTTCAGTTTACCTGGCGTTGAAACCGAGGAAGACGAAGATCAACCACCCGCGTTGGTCATCTACCTTATTGATCCATTCACATACGCTTGTCAAGAGCCGGAGCTGTATAAACTCATATCCCTTGGGCTATTGCGATGCTTCCACATGATTCAATCGGCATTGGCTGAAGCGAAGCATGATATGCGCGAGAATATCTTCTTACAAGTGGTTCCCCTTGAGACGATTGTGCTCATGATGGACCACGGCATCGGTGGTTTCCAAGAAGAGGACGGAGGGTTGCCGACGCTGTCACCGTCCTGGGTGCGTGCCGCGTCTGCCTTACCGAACTTCAAGAGCTTGGCGTTCAGCGTATTCTCGCAGTGTCGGATGATGTTGAATCACACGCAGACTGTGAAAAGCTTGACTGGATTTGGACCAGCTGCCTCAGCGGACACATTTCTGAAAGCTGTTACGAAGGAGGTGAGGGAAATTTTACTCATTTTGTCTTTTTAAATTAATACAGTAATTTCCATATCATTGAACTTGCGAAGCTCGTGATGTAACTAAATCTTCATCCTGTTCATTAATGGAAAGCTCGTCAGCTGTAGTTTGTTCCCTACCTGTAAAAGTGAAGGAATATCTGGTATTTAAACTCTTGAGTACAACTGCCCGGTGTTTCCGATTTAATCCGTATTTTTTAGTTGATAGATTTCTTAAAGAACTTGTTTTTAGAAGGTAATCAAGAGTTTTTTTTTCGATAAATGCTCGTTAAGCCTTCAAATTTTGGCGGCGTTGTGATTCCTAGTACTGTACTATTCATCTACGAATTGCAGTATTGTATGTGATTTAGAATCAATACCTAAAATTAAACCATAACTCAATCATGAATTTCATCAGGTGGGAAAAATGGTTTCACCATACCCGATGTTGAATCCGTCATACGTATTGGCGGCCGTGAAGGACAAGCAATGGCAGACGGCGGAGTCGGTTATGTCTAGCTGTGGTGGAAAGAATGATATGATGAATTCGGTGCTTTATGTGACGTATTGCCTGTCAGAAGACCAACGTTGGCTCCTTGCTTGCGCCACTGACGAGAAGGGCGAGCTGCTGGAGTCAGAAGTTATCAACATTCACGTACCAAATCGAGCTAACCGACGTCATTTTGTCGCACGTCGCATCGGCCTAGAGAAACTCATGGGTTTCGCGCTAGGGATCATCTCTGCGTCAGTTTGCACCTGGCGGCTGGTGTTCGGGCGGTTAGGGCGCATCGGACACTCCGAACTAAAGTCATGGGCGTCCCTACTGTCGAAGAAGGCGCTAGTGCGGTGGCGTAAAAGGCTCCGTGAGTTGTGTGCGCAGTGCGCGTGCCTATCAACAGAGGCTCCCGGGATCGCGTCCGCTTGTCTAGTGTCGCTGGAGCCGGATGCTGTGAATCGTGTTTTGCCGGACCAGTTCACCCCCGATGAGCGATTTGGCCAAGGGTCTGGTGGGAATCACCTTTCGACGCCGCAGGATGTGTCTTGCACGCATATGCTTGTCTTCCCAACGTCAGCTATGACCAGGGTCAGTTTGAAAATTTAATTCCTTTTTGGGAGGCTTAAGGAAAATTTTTTTTTTTTTTTTTTTTCCTGCTACATCTCTTGTACATCGTGTAAAATTCCTCGATCCCGAAGATTCTGCGTCTCCCGAGAAGTTCAACCCTTGAACGCCTGTACAACTATGTATTTTATTTTATTGAAGATGCATCAGTGTATCTGATTTAGGCAGATCATTTGAACTTTGTTTGCGCTGCATCCGAAGTAGGAAACATTATGAATATCCAAATTGATAGCCTAATGGATGAAGCCGCACTTCTTGGTCGATATTGATTTGTGATTCATGATAGTACAGTATTGACGATATATTCTTTGCGCTGTTGTAATTCCGCTCATCGAATATTTTTGAAAGGTTTGGGTTATGATGTCTATATTTTAAGTACAGTATTTTACCTGTAGCAAAATTTTTCTGACCGAGCAGATCGTTCGTATATTTTTACGCAGTCCTCGCAAGTTACCTTCCACGATCAGCACATCAACCCGATGGAGGAAGATTTCGGCGACGATGATTTCTTCAACCAATTGAATCAGGAAGAGTTCGGTGACATCGCAAATTTTTTCGATTGGGACAACGATAATCAAGGTGTTGGAGACATGTTGACCAGCGGCACCGGACCTGGCTCTCCTTCGGGATCTCCAAAACTATCGTTTTCGTCAAACGATGTTGACGATGGACAATTCTCGGTCGGATTCGGGCTTGGTGGGGGTGGTCCAGCGGAAAACAGACAAGGAGCCGAGGATATAATGCAAAAGGTTGGTCGTAATTGCGATTTTAAAGACGAGCGATGACGTTAAATTCCATCTTATTTTGCGTCGTTTTCTCCTTTGAAGTATTGGGTTTTCTATGCGACGCTTAGATGTGATGCATTTTTTAAAATCGTGGAAATAGTTCTTCCTTTTCACTTCGTCTTAACTTTTTTAAAGAATTTTTGCTGTCGAGATTTATTGCATCTTCATGATTTCTTGTCCATTCACTGGGTGTCACCGAAAAAGGAAGTACCCTTGCATTTCTTTTATTTTGTCATGTTCTGTGCGCGGTCGAGCTGAAATGAAGTCTTTGTCCTATCAGAATGCTCCAACGCACTCGCTGATGGCAGAGCCTGGAGAGGAACTCGGCTCAGTATTACAACAGCCTTTGGCGCTCGGTTACCTGGTCTCAACTGCCCCGGCTGGACCCCTTCCCAGTTGGTTTTGGTCTCAGTGCCCTCACCTTGAGGTACTTGCGTTTGAAATCTTTTGCGTAGGACATTCGTTCAGCTTTCTTTTTTGCTTTCTCTAGGATCAAACCCCTACGTTCTTAACTGCCGCGTTGCATTTACACTCGTACGTGGACCCGAATGCTAACAGTGGACAGCAAACGGATGATTTCTTGCTAGCCCAAGCGCCTCAGGGTAGTACACAATCATCACGCCAGCATCCCCTCGATTCGGACAAAACAACCGATGTGCTTAGGTCGGTCTTTTTTTTATTCAGTATTATGGTTCGTTTTTTTTTATAATTTTGTTATTGCCCAGCGGAGTAAGTTTCATCAAGTCAAAGGTAGTTTTTGTCTGACTGAGATTGTCTTTCAAGATGTTCATATTTTCTCCTTATTTCCTCAGAATTTTTAAAAATTAAATTGTTTTAAAGGAATTCAATGGATTATTCTCCAAGTCGGACCACAGTGAGTATTCGAGTTTTATATTGTGCTAACGGAAAGATCGCGAAGGCTTGTTCAACTCCATGTAATTTTTCCCTATTTCAAATACGTTTGTAATCATTTTCTCGACTCATTCGATATCAGTAAAAGACCTCGTACGGGAAATTTATAACTATTACATTCTCGTCGTCTCTTATTTTTCTGTAGATACGTATTGGAAGGTTACAACGCGCTATCGTGGCTGTCCCTCGATCCGGCCAGGAGCGACCGGCGGTCGTGCTTACCGATTCACATGCAAGTTCTTGCGAACATGTACAACATAATGGCGGCTTTAGGTTGATTCCACGATTAGGCTCGGAAGAATACGTCCGGAATGCTCTTGTCCACACCCCTTGGAAGTTATTTTTATGAAAAGGTTTTTTGAGTTTTCTAAAAAAAAAATCTATAAAATGGCAATGGTGGGTGTGAAGCCGTGTATTTATTGGGTCTTGGCCCCCATGCCGCAATCTCAAAGATATTTATTATTTAGTGAAAAAGAAGGGGGTTATATTTTTTGAAGAAGAAAATTGTCGACAGAAGGAAGCCCCTGGATCTGTGAATGTGCGAATTTGTGGTTTGAATTGTCACGTTCGGTGATGAGCGACTTGCTCTGTTTCCCCGTGCATTTGCCTCTTGTCTTGTTCTGGGATGTGATGCAAAAACTCTCTCTTTTATCGCTTTGTGCTGGATGGTTCTCCACAGATTCCTATCTCCTACTTTCGTATTTCTTGACACTTTTTACCTTCATATCCGATCGACTTGTATCCCTTGTTTGTACCCGCTTGCGGAATGACCAATTAGGCTGGCGAGTGCGTAATGACGGGTAAATCCTTGTACTGCAGCTCTGGTTTGTTATAACCTTCACTGGAAGAAAGTACAGTACGATTAACAGGACATTGATGTTTTTATTTATTGATTCCAAAACTTCACATGAGCAGGGATTCTTGTTTGAAGGTGAGTAAACTGAGTAAGGATTCGTTCGTTGTGATTGCTAGTTCTGTGATAATGATCGTCGATCATGTGCTGTCGAATCTGGCAATTTTCGGAGAGGAGCGTCATCTAGACGATCCATCTTACGTTTCGAATTCAAAGATTGTGAATTTTTAAAGTTAGTTTTTGGCAGTGTTAAACTTGGGGATCACCTCTTGGCTATGGGTCTAAATTAAGGTCGATGTCGGTGTTAATAAATAGTGTACCTCGGAGCGCAGTATTGTATTTAAATGTGCTGTGTATAGTACTGTACCCTTGTGCCGGTATCGCATGATCTACGTGACCAGGCTCGAGTCGTGGGCGCGCGCGTCGCGATTATTAGAATTGGATTTGGCGAGCTAAATAAAGTGGACAGGTTCGGGATAACCGCACTTATCTGAGAGAAACGCAATGAAATATATCTCTGTTATTTCTGTGATCTCTATTTTGTCTTTGGTGTTCCTAGATGTCGCAGAACACGCTGTTCAAGTATTTTTCTAAAGTAAAAACTCCGGCCAAAAGTGCAGCTTTTTCGCGAACGTCGAGCGAGGGTGATATACCGAAGCCATTACCCAAGCCGGACGATCAACCATCAAAGTCGAAATCACCGGAGAAGAAGCGTCAGCATACCCCGGAGAGAAAACACCATCAGAGTCCGGAGAAGAAGCACCGCCACAGTGCGGAGAAGAGACAGCGACACAGCTCAGACAAGAAACGTCAGCATTGCTCTGATAAGAAAAAAAAGTCTATCGGTATGTCACCGCGTGCTAGTGTTCTTGGTTTTGTAGCTTTAGTTACTGAAATTCGCAGATGAATCTGGTTTTGATGTGGGCGACCTCGTATGGGGTAAATTGGAAGGTTATCCGTGGTGGCCTGCAATTGTCGTGCCTCATCCAACAGCAGGGGCTCATTATCGGCGGGGTGAGCTTCATGTACAGTTTTTTGAAGAAAAGCCATCTCGAGCGTGGGTGAAGTACAGGTTAGTTTCAAATTTTAATGTAAATTCGTACTAAACTTATCGAACTACTTTGGGATCTCGCAGATTCGTACAGCGTTTCATTGGTGATGTGACTGGGCCTGTCACCTCTGTTCCTGATCCAGCTTGGAAGAAAGCTTTGGCGGAAGCTAACGATGCTCTGTCTAAGACTAAAAAACAAAGAGAGGAGCTCATGCGAGAATTTCCTCCGTCGGACGATGAAAACGGTGATGATATTCCTTGTGAGTCTAACTTCACATTGTCTTCTGTCTCTTTAAATACTTGATAAGAAAGTTTTTCTGTAGCTGGAGAAAGTGATCAGAGCAAGGAAAATGTGGAAACAAGCCATGATGTCAAACGCAAGCGACCCACATCAAGAAAGTCTCCTTCCGCGAAATCTCCTCCCCTGAAACGAGCTCGTATTCACGTATCGGATGATGAGGATGATGGCGACTTCAAAGTAGATGAAGATTCCGGTGACGAGTTCAAACCTCCTCCAGACACTGCTGAAGAATCTGATGATTCCGTGAGCTCAGGAGTTCCGGAGGAAAATCTCAGCGCTGCCGAAGAATCTCCTGCGAAGCTGGTGGAAAAACCCAGCATTGTCAAGCTTTCTCAAGAAGAAGGGAAAACTCCAAAAGGTGTCGCAGGATGTCATACTCCAAAGTCTGCTATACGGACTCCCACTTCGTTAACACCGTCCTCTCATATATTTTCCTCAAAGCGGAATTCCGCCGTCAAATCTTTCAGCATGTTCGCTGCCGAGGATGATGTATGTTCCCTGATTCGAGATGCTTTTTCTTCCTACAATGCTCGTTTTTGGAAAATTTTTCAGGATTCAGGAGTGTCATCTGTTAATTGTTCACCTGGCGACGAAATTTGGGAACATTTGAAGGTAGACTTCTTGAAGCCCGAAAATATTCGAGATCGGTCGGGACGGAGGCCGGATGATCCTAACTACGACCCCCGAACTCTGAAAGTGCCCCAAAAGTATCTTGATCAACTGTCCCCGGTTAGTCAAGTTCCGAGGGTGTTTATATTTTCTATGCAGTACTGTACTGAATTATTTATTTTTTTTAGTTGTGCTGAATTTCTTGTTAAGTACAGTACTGTACTCTCATGATGATGGTAACCTGGATTACTGAGTCTCGGTTTGATTTATCAGGTCAACTTTCTCTTCTTACGTTCGTTTTCAAGGGCATGCGACAATGGTGGCAATTCAAATCTGAACATTTTGACGTGGTGCTGTTTTTCAAAGTCGGAAAATTTTATGAGCTCTACCACATGGATGCGACAGTTGGTGTGAATGAGCTTAATTTGCTGTACATGAAGGTATTAAAATATTGTTTATAAATCTCATCACCCAATTTATGAGCTGTTTTTGTTCAGGGAAAATTTGCGCATTCCGGCTTCCCCGAAATTTCGTATGGCAGGTTTGCTGATCGTCTCCTGACGAAAGGCTACAAAGTTGCCAGAATTGAGCAAACTGAAACACCAGAGCAGAATAAAGAACGATGCTCGAAGAGTGAGTGCTCTCTTTGAATGCCTGAATTCACATTGCCACCCAAAACCGTAATCTATATCGTCGTCCGGTTTTATTTAGTGGGAAGGTCCTGCACGAAATGGGACAAAGTGGTTCGAAGAGAGCTCTGTCGTATCACTACACCAGCCACACGATTGATGAGCTTTCAGGATGAAAATGTGGGGGTTCCGCAGCCAAAATTTCTCTTGGCCCTCTGTCAAAAGGTTTTTAAACCCCCATTTTCTCGCACCGTATTCCTTGGTATTAATTCTTGACTGTATGTCATTAGGCTTATTCTTTATTGACCTAATTAGGGAATTAATGCTTCAATTCTTCTAGTCAACTTACGTCGATGTGAAATTATGTGGCAAATCTGAATCAAACCGCCTAAGCTCCCAAAGTGTATCCTTTGTAAAGTGAAGAACGTCTTTAAATATTACGAAATGGTACGACATCAAGCTATTGGCTTGATGTCGTACCGTTTCGGATTTTTTTATGTGTGGGCGTTCGAAATTTTTTCCACCGCTTGAATTAAGATCGTTAATCTGTAAAACCCTGGAAAATTCTATCTCGGAAATCAGATTGTTCACACGATTGTCTGATTACCTATATTAATGAGACACGATGAAGAGCAATCGTTACATATTGATGTCGACTTCGACATTATAAAGATGCTTATGCTGTACAACGAAATTCAAGGGGCCAGAAAAAAATCGTTGTAGACAACCCCTGTAATATTGGGAGAGAACCCCATGGGACCAACAAAAAATTTTCGTTTTCCAGGGAAAATCGTTGTTGGTAAGATCGTTGTAGATATATTGCATTGTACAGTATTCGTTTTTTTGACTGATGAAGTATATTCGTGTAGATGATTGATGGTCCGGGGGAAAACATCGAGTTGGGAGTGGCATTCGCGGACACTTCAGTTGGTCGAGTGCTGATTGGGCAATTCATCGATGACCGCTGTTGTTCAAGATTACGCACAATGATGGCGCATTATGTACCTGCTACAGTATGCTATATAATTTTCTACTAATATTGCAGTGCTTTATAAGATCCGTTGATGACTCGGTTACAGATTCTTTTGGAGCGCGGGAAGTCTGTTCCAGCAATAACTGAGGCGTTGAAGCATGTCCCTGCAGAAAAAGAACTTTTGGCATCCGACGCTGAGTTCATGACGGCAAAAAAAACCCTCAAAACATTATCCGAGAATTCTTATTTTGTACCAGAAGGCGGGGGAGGAACCGCGGTGTATCCTGCTGCCTTGAGAAATTACATAGAGGATGGTTGGTCACGAGAATGCGATGATTCATGAATAATGATGCTTAAAAATGTAATTAATCTTTTCCAGTGGATGGTCTGGCATTGACTCCGAAATCAGAAAAAGATCTGGCTTTGCGTTCTCTGGGTGCGGTTTTGTTTTATTTAAAAGACTGTCTCATTGATGATGATGTCATCTCAATGGGTCAATTTGACGAATACGAACCAGTTGATTGGACAGCAACAGAGGATGATACAGAAAAAGTGTCGGTACCTGCTCATATTGCTCATGCGAGGCATCTGGTGAGTTAGAATGTGAGTGTTCGTTCAACTTCTCCGATTATGAAGTTACATCCCAGGTGTTGGATGGTGTTACCTTGAACAATCTGGACGTATTGGTCAGCAATATCACTGGAACTGAGAAAGGCACTCTCATTGAGCAAGTTGATCATTGCTGCACTCCCTTCGGGAAAAGGTGTGTTGGCTTATCATTTTTCGATGTTCCATATAATGGTTTAATTGCTCCATTTATTAATTGGGAACTCTGCATTGCTTGCCATTTTCTTGCTTAATTTGTTTACCCGTCTGGGTATTTTTAAAATTGCCATTTAGCTATGCACACCGATTTCGTTTATTTCTATGAAATTCGAATGCGCCGCACATGGCTCTGTGAGAAAATCCAGTGAATTGAATTTAAGTCGAAAAAATCATCGTTTCGTAACTACAATGAGCTAGGGCATGTGTTCACTGTCATCAATGCCACTGTCAAACATTCTTCTTTGCCTGAAGTAACCTGAGTTCTGGAGGCATATATATCATGCGCACCAGTTGATTGCATTATAATTTAATCTTCGAACGACTGCCTTTTACAATCCAACCCTCGTGGATTACTTCTGAATTAGCACCCGTGAATCCTTGTATTGCCTCCGAACTCAATGCAGTAAAACTATTCTGAAGTAAACTGATACCTGTTACTCACTTCAAGATGCAAAAATGATCTGTGTTAAATCAGATGAAAAGTACACAGTTTATATTCAAAGTAAGTGAAGGGATTAAAGCTCCAAATGAAGGCTATGTATTTCTCATACTTCCTCTTGACCTTTGTTTTGAGAAAGGTAAATAATCTTTCGAAACGGTTGGAAGGAAAACCTGAAAACACACTTCCACAATTTTGTAATCCACGGGATTTCCGACCCGCGGCAGTTTCTCTCCCACGGTATTTTTCCCAGCACCCGCCACGTACTGCATATGAAATCTTCCTGGGCTTATTTTTGCTGTTACGACAGGTTGCTTAGAGACTGGTTGTGCCGTCCGCTTTGTGACATTGATGCAATCAACGAACGGCTCGACGCTGTCGAAGAACTGCTGTCGCGCAGGGATCTCGTACTGCTTTTTAGAGAGCGTCTGCGCTGTATGCCCGACTTTCAACGCCTGCTACCGAAGCTGCACTCCGAAGGATCTAGTCGACGAACTAAGAGCCATCCTGACTCCAGAGCTGTATTGTTCGAAATGCATAAGTACTCAAAAAGGAAGATTGAATGTTTTTTGCGAGTGCTTGATGGCTTCAAATCCGTAATGACTCTGCAAGAAGAAGCTCTTGGTGAATACCTTCATTTTCTTCGAAAAAAAAACGTTATTTTGATTGTTCGATTTTTTTTTCAGTTCTAACCAATGGCAGTTCCAAGCTGCTCCAGGAACTACTAACTCCAACGGAAAAAAGCGGCAAATTTCCATGCCTGAAGCCAATCCTCGACTTCTTTGATGTAAGTTTTGCATGCATCATTTCATTCAAAGTATTTGAGGAGGAAAATTTTGCTTTAGATTGTTATGTGTAATTATTTTTCTGCACCGAACTGATATTTTTCTTCGTCACTTCCCAATGTTCGTAACAGGAGGCATTTGATCATGGAGAGGCGAGAAAAAATGGCAATGTTGTACCTGGGAGAGCAGGTGTCGATGAAAACTACGACAATGCGAAAAATTGGTTGAATAAAAATGCGATGGAACGTGAGAAGTACTTGAAGGAGCAAAGCCAGCTTTTTGGTTGCAAGGTATTGTACAAAGAAATTAAATCGTTGAGAACGTTGCTTTTGCTGTGTCAATAACATGGTCCTGAGAAAAATTCAGGGACCTCTCTGCAATGAATATCACTGATGTTTGTGAACACGCATTGCAGGTGGTTTTCGTGGGCACTGGAAGAAATCGCTTCCAGATGGAAGTGACGGAAACTGCTGCTACGCGTGCGAGTAAGAAACACGAGTTGTCGGGACAGCGAAAGGGATACAGACGCTTCGTCACTGCAGAAACGAAACGGTTCCTCTCAGAAGAAATGAAGGCAGAAGATGCCCACGAAGCTGCTCTTCAAGATATTGGTCGCAGTATAATGGGAAAGTTCGATTCACAGTAAGGAAACTCCTAAAAGTTGCGCTTTCTGGCGATTGAAAGAGCGAGAAGGATCCTGAACATACTTCTAGCAAAAAATAAATGAATAAGTAAATACTGTAGCGAGAATTCCTATTTGCGTCGATTTCAGTTTTCATGAATGGGCTGTTGCTGTTGAATGCATCGCGTTCCTCGATGTGCTGATGTCGTTCGCACTATATGCGGAATCACAACTTCATGGTTATGCCAGACCAGAGATTGTTGCTCCATCACAGAATCAATCGGTACGTTCGATAGAAATCTTCACGTCAGTGATACTGTTTTAATGATGAACCTGATTTATATAATTTTCCTGCAGCCTTTTATTCACATCGTGAAAGGACGACATCCTTGCTTAAGTGAAAGTGCGATTCCGAATGATATTAACCTTGGTGGCGAATTGCCGCCATTGAACCTTTTGACCGGGCCGAATATGGGTGGCAAGTCTACGTTCATGCGGCAGGCAGGACTGTTCGTCATTCTTTCGCAAATCGTGAGTTTCCCTTTCGGTATTGCATCTTTGGAAGATGAAATGCCTTGCGCTTGTTACACCGATTGCTGCGGATCTTCATTGCGATTTTCTCGATTGTCTTGAACACCTGATGGGTTCCGTAAATTTTCAGGGTTGCTTCGTTCCCGCTGAATCTTGTCGTCTGACATCCGTGGATCGCATTTTCACGAGGATTGGTGCGTCAGATTCTATTGTGAAAGGTGAAAGCACGTTTTACGTGGAGCTTTCAGAGGCTTCTGCCATCTTAAAACACGCCTCGCCCTACTCCGTTGTCTTGGTCGACGAATTAGGTCAGCCGTTCATTTGATCAGAAAATAACTGGCAGCTTATCGAGGTATACTAAATGTTTCAGGAAGAGGAACGGCAACGTTTGATGGTGTAGCGATTGCCGGGGCTGTGGTTAAAGCGCTTTGCAACCGTGGTTCGTTGAGCATTTTTTCGACACATTACCATAACCTGGTGGACGAGCTGGGTTCGCACGAGAAAATCGCTCTGACCCATATGGTGGGTAATCACGTGATGTTTGTTAGGGTTGCACTTCGAAGAGCAGCATTTAGCAACGAGTTTGTTAAAGGAATTATGTAATTTATTATCTAATACAATTCAATATTGTACTGTATACGTGGAATGGGGTTACTTCATCGTCAGCGTTTCCCGAAAACGTGACAGATTTTATTTTATTTTTTCTGAAACCGGGATCAGATTTTCAAGGGCAGGTTTTTATAAGCTGATGAAACGAACAACTGGAAGTTGAAGGAATTGCGTTGAATGTTTTGGACGTGATCATTGTCTAACTTAAGAGACAGATCATTTGCTAAGTAACGCTGGTGTGTAAGAGGTTTACGAGACATGAATTTCATTTGGCGGCAATTATTTCTTCAATCGGTACGAGCGTATTCTCGGAGTAGGCAGGGTTTGGTATTGTTGGGGATTTTTTTTCATTGGCGAATGACCCAGTTGAAAGGATATATTCAAATGGATTTGAAAATTTCTCAATTTCATTGAAGGTACGGCTACGTATTCCGCCGATGTCCGAAAAATACGCCCCTTTTCGTGCATTCGTATAACGAGCTTTAAGTTAAGACCGTTTATTTCTGGCCTTTTCATTGGACGATAGCAATTACTTCATCATATGTCATTGTCCTCAGCGGCTGTCGGAAAGATTTCCGAGTCGATGTATTTTTTTTCTTGCTTCTATTCAAATTCAAAAATGAATAATGTAGTTACATTCTGACGTTTCGTATTCTTCGCACAGAGAAGCGGTCATTCGAAATTATTATTTCGATTTTTTTTTATTGGTTTAGATCTTTCCACGGGGGAATTTATTTCCTTCGAAAATGTTCGTGAGCAGTTTTTTTTCCTTCTTAGGCTTGCATGGTTGAAAGAAACCAGGATGATATTGAAGATCCTACCGAGGACATGATAACGTTTCTCTACACCAACGAATCGGGATCCTGTCCGAAATCCTATGGTTTCAATGTTGCCAAACTCGCGGGACTTCCCGATGAGATTATACGTACTGGCCATCGTCGGGCCATGGACTTCGAAGAAGACATGGGAAATGAAGATTCCTTTGTCCAGCTGCTCTCCAGCAGCAACGCGGAAGATTTCTGCACGGGTTTCGAAGTACTTGTTTGCGGATAACTGAACAAGCTTAATTTTCTGGTTGAAGCGGAAATGTAGTTCTGCGGCATTTTGACAGGTTTTCTGCATTCGTTCCGGGTTCTCTTTTTTTATTCCGAGTTTTTATATGTCTATTTTCTCCCCTCCCATTTTCTTCTTGAAAGCTTCGCACTTCGGAAGGTTGTTGTGAAGAAAAAGAAATGGAAGTTTCCGACTTGCGAAAGAAGAAAACTCCTGACATTTTTTTCGTCACATGGATGGAACTTCTTTGCTTTCATTTCAGTATAAAAGCAGATGATGGCCATGTTACGCAAAAAATGCATCGTGCGAAGTGATTCAAAATCCAGCATTATGACGAGTGATCTCGTTAGATAACCAATCAAGCCCCTCGTACAGACCTTGTCCGTGTGTGGCGCAAGCTGCTTGAATGAACCACTTTCTGTTGAGTAAACTACGTAGTCCTAGTTTTTCCGTCAGTTCAGAAGCATTCATGGCATTTGGTAGATCTTGTTTATTCGCGAACACGAGTAACACGGCGTCTCGCAGCTCCTCCTCCTAGAAGACATGCTAAGTCAGTTTCTGTGGTCGAATACTCGAAAGAAAAAACAGGGTTGTTCTATATTTTCTGGGAAGCTAATATCGATTTTATTTTCGTATGACATTATCAGTTGTATAATTATATTAGATCTACGAGTTGGCCTCAAGTATTTTTGAAAAAAAAAACGGTAAATTTACAGAACAATATTTGTTCAAAATTATAAGACACTTGCCTGCAGCATTTTTTGCAGCTCATCCTCGGCTTCCTGTATTCTCTCCCTGTCATTAGAGTCCACTACATAAATCAACCCTTGGGTTTTCTGGAAATAATGGCGCCACAGGGGTCGGATTTTATCCTGTCCGCCAACGTCCCACACGGTGAAACTCAAATTCTTATATTCTACGGTTTCGACGTTGAATCCGATCGTAGGGATCGTTGTTACGACCTCGCCGAGCTTCAATTTGTACAAGATTGTTGTCTTCCCGGCAGCGTCCAATCCAAGCATTAGAATTCGAACCTGCGGTTTCCCGAAAAACTTACCAAATAAGTTGGACAGAGTAATTCCCATGTTGAACGTGCTCCAAAGAATGGAAGAAATTTCCGTCTGATTAACAAGCGGGTAACACAACGCAGACGCATGTGGACTGGACGATAAAAGTTGTTCTCCGAACTTCTAATTGGGTTTTGATCAGATGCTTAAATCCTTTGAAGGCACCCGCGCATTCTCATGTTATATGTCTAAAATTTCAGGGAACTTAAAGATAATGCTTGTACGGTAACTTCGGCTGTTTATATTGAACTTAGTACATGGTCGAAATGCATGCAGCCGTATAGTGGAATGAGAATTATAGAAGCGAGAGTATTTCAATGAAAGACCGCCGTGGGAAAATTTCCTTACTCCTGAGCTTTTCTCTGCGGCCTAAATAGTTTTTTTTCAAATTATTTGATCGCTTATTTCTGGGTGACCGCCCGAGTCCATGTCTCCCTTGTTTCCAATAAGCGGATTTCACATTTAAAAAAAAAGGTAACCCTGGGCCTGGGGTAAGAGAGGAGGCGGATTTCTTGGAATTCATTCTGGGGGAGTGGGGGGTCCTTCACACCTGGGCCACTATTTTCATTACTCCTGAAAATGTTGGGGATACCAAATTTTGGCTCGTAACACCAACACAATGTTGCGATTGTTGCCGAATTTTATGTTCCTTGTCTGCATTGTAGTACTGTAGTCATATTCACAAATAGTTGTTCATCCATGATCATTCACACCCCACCTCATTCTTCGTTCATCTCAGATATTTCCACCCTAGCATGTATTTTCGTTCATCCTGAAAATTTCAGGGTTCTGAGCACGACATTTATTTTGTGTAGAAGTCATATAAAAAATAAATGTTACATGTTTGTACGTAATGTTATTCCTTTCCTCATTTTATTTAATTCACTTCAGATTTTCTTTCATACTTCAGTTATATACTTGTGAAATTAACGAATAAATGTTCATCCCTGTGTCCATTCATCTCTTGAGCTTAAGTTAAACAGACGGGACAGGCCAAACCTTCGCTGCAGCTTACTGTATTCTGAAATAATTATCGGAATATCCAGAATATTAATCCGATGAAAGAATACCACTTCTAATTGCGACAGAAGACAATACTGTACATGCTCGGAAACTGATAACGCGGGTTTTCGAAGGAGGGATAATCTTTTAACGCGTCCTTTGGGATGAACCGCTGAACGTGTCGAGCAGGGCAGGAATGAAAAAGTCCCAAGCCTGATCATCAGGGACTGTTTATGCAACGACTAGTCAGGAAGCGTGGTTTAATTATGCTGGCTCAGCAGCCCGGAGTACTGGCGCGATGTTATCTCAAACAGCTGTAAGAGAGGGCAATGCATGTTCCGCGGGCCGATTCGCTCCTTAAAAAAACTTTAATAAATATATCTTTAATTGTCTTGAATGCAGTGTGTTGGAGTGGAATGATCGTCTCTCAGCTTTCGATGTCTGAGCAAAAAAAATATTTATCTTTTTTTTTTTACCCTGCAAGGATTTTATACTCCATTCATCCTCAGTCACATCGCAAGGTACGAATGCCACCTGCTGTACTACAGTATATTTTCTCATCTGTTCAAAAATCTTGTCGACGATTTTCTCTTCATGAGAAATTTTCTTTTGCTGGTCCCACGGGGGTATATACTGTATATCCATCTTATTGTATATAAGAGGTTCTCTACAGCAAAATTCTCTTCACAGTGCCTTTCTTGGTTGTTCGAATTTTACACATCCGCCATACTCATACCGTAAATGTTTTATCAGTGAAGCATACTGGTCTACGCTATAAATAAGGGCATATAAATCGTTTGCTGATTTATTACCCAGCAAGGATTCTTCAATTATTATGATTCTTACGATCCAACAAAATACCTTTAATCCTAAAATCTTCAATTTTAAAATGCACCAATACAAAAGCCTTTCAATCAACTGAGATAACAGCGATTTACTGCAAATACAGAAGTATCATCGTCACGCGGTGTGAGAAAAAAGAGAGCAGCATCAGCACGGAAACGCGGTACTGCTGTACATCAGCAGTACTTGAATTCATCATTGCGACTGTTCACTTCTTCAATCAATGAACCGCGTGGAAAAAAAAACAGAAAGACAGGAAGGTGAAAATGAATCAGCCCAGAGAGTGATTCACTCCGCCGATGCATTGAAAATCTGCCTCGTGATCCGCGTTTGTGACCGACTGTCCGCCGTGTTCCTACTCGCGACGAAAGGAATGAGAAGGGAAGCGGTGCATCCTTTCCGCACAGGTCCCCCCCCCCCTCTTCCAATTCACCACATGTACAGTCTATACGCCGTATGTATATACAGTATACACCCTCCCTCATCCCTCTGTTCTTCCCTCGACATTGATCTCGGAACTGGTTCAGTGTGCAACGAGTCCCAAGTGCGCTGTGCTGCTTGTGTATACAGTATCTGGTTCAAGTTCAAGTTCGGGCTCTTCATAATCGTACAGTACTTGCGTGTATATGGGGCCTGTGATGTTGGCTCCATCACACGCGGCGCGGCGCAGTGCTTGCGGTCGTGGTGCGCGAAAGCGTATGTGTGTGTGTATGCATCATTGAGGGTGTTGCGTTTGCGCCCTTATCGCCTCCTGCGATGATGATGCGCGGTTCGGTCGTGCACTATCCACGTTTATAAATACTGTATGTATCCATCCGTTCTTCAGTTTGTCTCTCTCCTTTATCTATCTGATTATACGTCTCCATCTATGAACTTCTGCTCAATCTTTTCGCTTTGATCGCAGAGTTATACAGCGTTTACATATTTGTGTCTTCGGATCCAAAATAGATGGGGCCCCCCCCCCCCCCCACAGCACACGTCTTTCATATTGCCTCGATCGGTAGTTTTATTGGCGAATTCGAATCTTTACAGTGAAAAGTCTGTTATATGGAGTCTAGCAACGGATTAATTTATATAAAGCTGTAGTACTGTATGCAGTGAAGAACAATTTTATCAGTTCTGGAAAATTTCCTTCCGCCTGAAAAATATAAAGCTATTATTTAGGTATAATTCAGATCTCGTGGAAACGTTCTTATTATGCTACAGAAGTCCATGTTCAACATATGAGATGGCAGCAAAAACATTTGGAAGTATTATTTGTAGGATCATCACATTTAAGGAAATGAAAGAACTATTAATCGTCCAATATTGAAAGACTATGATAGCACTTGTTTCTTTTGCCAGAAAATTGAGGTGCGTATCACCCGAAGGTACATGGTACTGGAAAAATACAAGCCGATTTGAGCCATTTTTTTCACAAATGAATACGAATGCTACCCTAAAAAGATTGCAAGACTTCTTTCATGTTTGGACCTGAATTCAATTTGGAACCCTGTATATACAGTGGATTTGGCTTCTTTTTCTAACTGCGGATGGCCCTGAAAGCCAACAATTTTGCGACAACAAAAAACAAAATTTGCAGAGGGATGAGGAACGTCATCTTGATGAGGGACGATCATTTTGAATGGGAAAAGTCAGAGAGCGACAAATACCGCTAGTCACTTACAAAGAAAATACAATATCGAAAAGAAAAAATTCACTGGTATTCCTGAGTTTCCAAAACCAAAATTCGAGCAGCTTCCAAATGTGTTCTTCGAATGTATGTTTCGGATTATATGACGTAGATTTTTTCCCCGCTGCATATACATAAACAAGAACTTGGTCAAAGGTAAACTTCGGGGTATGCATACAATACAGTGTCCGTGAACGACGCATGTACAGTATATATAAAAAAACTGAAAACTCTAGAATTCACAAATCCCCTTGATACGTAAAATACGCAACAGTCAAAGTCGGAAGCGCGCGACGATGAGGAAATGCATTTTCCTCCTCCGCTTCTGAGCAGGAAGTTTGCCTTGGAGTCTTCGTGGTAAACCATATGTTGTCCCTTACCAAACGTATATACATAAGGGAAAGAATTACTTTTGATACTGAACAGAAAAGCATGATGCCGGAGTTTCTAGGAATGACTCAGATGGGAATGTGTCCTACTGCATACATTTTAACTCGCGCGATTCTTGCATATGCTCTGTTCAGCCCCGCCTCACTTTTCTTATTGCTGAATTCGTCTGAACCAGCAGTTCGCGTTCTTGTGAAACTTTGCTCTGAAAATGTAAAATTCGCTCACGTTTGCACACTCATAATGTATTAAAGTATCCGTGTAAATGGGCATATTATACCGTCTTTTGATCTTCAATATATTCCGGATTAAATTTTTTTTAAATTTGTCCCTGTTATTGGGCTATTTTCGGTAATAAGGTACACCGAAATTCCGTTTCAAAAAGTCTCTTTATAACGATCTTTTCTTGGTCCCAGCAGCAGTTTCTTCAAATTAAGCTACAATGTTATGAAAATTTGGTTGTAACAAAGTAATTATTGTTAATAATTTCATGATAAAAAATGTGTTGCTTTTAGTGTATGTGCATGAGCCATTTGAATTTTTATTAATTGCCACAATATGGGAAAACCCAACTTGTGCATAATGGAAACACCTTCAAAAACCTAAATACAGCACAGTACTAATCTTTTGCGCAGAAAATTCAAAATTGCAGGAAGTATGGAACTCTAATAAAAATGTCTAGCATTATTTTAGAATTTAGAAATGGCTAATTTAAAAAAGTGTGCCTGAAAGGATAGTTTTCTGTTTTAGGAAACATACATTTGTCAATAAATAGATGCCCATCTAACACATGTAATTACCATTCGTCTCAGCTTATGCATTTTTAACATCAGTATATTTTTAGGAAATTCAAGAAAGGGACGGTCTGAAATAAGAAAATTATATTTTACATCTTGAATTTTCTCAAATTTTTCATCGAAATAAGTTGTGAATGATGGAAATTCTTCACATATCCGTGGTGGAAATACAGTAATTCAGAACATTTATTGCCTGTTTCCAATAAAAATTCAGACCGATACATGCTCAAAGAACCAAGAAGATTAAAAAAAATCTTTTTTCGTTACAATGGATTTCTCAGGTCCTGGGAGTTTGGTATAAAACGACTTTACGGTTATATATCCCAACCACAATTTTTCAAAACGGTCCATCTGTAGCTAAAGCCAATAAGAAAACAATCCATTTTTGTTAATGAATGAAGCTGAAAAAGCTTTTTATCGGCAACATCAGAAATAGAAACAGTTCAAGTATACTCTATTGAAATCAAAACATTCCTGTGCGACGCGAAAGCAAAGCCACACCTTCAAAAGTTAAAAAAAGGGGTGTCGAGTTTCCGAAAACAAAGAAGGACAAGGGTTCGAAAAAACAATGATTAGGAACTCATGTTATTCGTGGATTTGATTACCCGATTTTTTTGCAGTATTACGTACATATGCCATCGGCCAGACAAAACATGGCACTCTTGAATGTCATGAAATATGAGAAACATTCCCCGGATTATGAATTTCATAAATTTAACCAGCTGGAAAACACACGCTGAAATATAATTGGCCGCGTATGTCAAAAGTTCTCTTTTCCGACGATGTTCTATTTCTTGTTCCATCAAAAGTGAAGCTGAAATGTGGCCACGCATTTCATTTGCAATTCATAATCTGATCCGTACTCGCTCGCGTTCTGCCGCGCATAATAAAATTTAAGACTTTATATTACACAGCTTTGAATTAAATTTCGCGCTAAAGTGTTCGCAGTTGCTCGTGGTATCTGTCGACCGAACTATGTGTCAGTCCTTCCTTTGACCATTGTTGCATCCGTGGGATTCATCTCACACACCAGCGAAAGGATGTATTGACACTCGCCAACGAAGAAAAGCTCAGTTTCTGTTTGCTCCTGCTGCCGGCGAAACGGCGGAATGAGGAACGTGACGATAAGCGTGAAAACAGAGCTGGGGGTTGAATATATCTCGACGAAGCCATCTGCTCAACGCGGAAAATAAAACAAAATGTAAAAATATATATATTGCATATATATATATATATTCCCCATATCATTACTCGATCACTCAAATGCGCAAACAAATATTCCGAGCAGCCATAAAAACGGTATTTTTTTCGCAGTTCTTCGCGATACCCAAGAGCAGTCAACGCGTTTCCACACTGTGCACTACCTTGTGATCAAAATGATCGAACGAAACTTTTGCTTTTCAAGTTTTTCGTTTCGCATCGAAAATGTATGTGACATCAGACAAAAGCTTCGAGGAAGAATGTTTTCATAGCATTATTAAAACCAGGTGCGTCAATTTATTGATCTTTATTTTCCGTTTCACTCAAAATCTGTTTCTCATGTTTATCTTATTTCCGTAGAATGAATGCGACTGACAAAAAACGTAGGCACAACATGTTTTGATCTAAAAGCGTAAACTTGAATGATTCGATAACCCGGACTTCAGCATCTCAAGTCCTTCGTATGACAGCTTTCTGAAATATTATTTTCGAGTAAATATTTCTTTCGTATAGGTGCTATATTGAACATCAATAAAACCTAACCCAACAAGCGAATACAGTTTTCAAATTTAAGACGAACTTTTGAAGTTTCTTCGAATAGCGCACATAATCATACAGCGGCCATACATTTTAAAATGGACAGACATTCGTTTTAAAAATTCGAAGGTCTTTCAAATACTGTTCATTGAAGTTAATGCATATATGGAAACATCTTGATGGCTCATTTCCTTATAGGGAATACCCATTTTCTGTTTATAAGAGGACACCTTTCACCATTTGTTTTCCCATCATATTTTACGGATGCAAAATAATGACATCTCCTGGAAACTGTTATGGACAATTACCATTATAATATTACTCCTAATTTCCTCAGAGTAACTATATTGAGGGAAATTGTAGCAGAAATATTTTCTGAGCTCTCATCTGAAGATTTTTATTAAACTGTCTACTTTTAAATTAGTGTTTTTCCTATAAACCTTGGATTTATTTCGGTTTAAAGCCATTGCTTATTTCCAAATGGCAGAAAATTATTCCATTCAATTGAGTAACATGCACCCTCAAGTACTATGTGCACCTTGATATTTTGCATGGCATTTTCTGAAATACCAATCCTCTGAATGCTTCTTCAGAAAAGAGATGCACATTATTTTTGTGCAAATACAGTCCTATATTTTCACGCGTCGGTTAACACAAAAAAATGATGACCTTATTCTTTTATGAAATAAATTTTCAAGTACTGTACCAATGTAAGCAGAAAACAAACCGTCTAATGGAACTTTCCGGACTTCCGGTCTTCACAGAAATGTCTGCATCGCATTATTGTTTATGATCCGGAACAAGGTGAAGAGCAAAACGGTGAGCATTTCTTTGGGTTTGCTCCTCCTTATTGCCGTGGAACACGGTTGCACTAAAAGTTATACTTACCAATTTAATGTATCTGATTAAAGAACCCCATTTCTGCTTTCCTGATTTTTTTTTCTTACCCGAATCATGTGCGGAGGAGAAATTTTCTTACAAAGAAAGATTACATTTAGGCATGGCTTTTTCGTATTTTAAGAATTGATTCTAAGAATTGATCAATTACTGTGTATGTGTCTAGATTTTTCATTTAAGCTTCAGTTCTTTTGTTGGGGTTCGATTCGAGCGAGGGAAATATCGAAAGTATTCAGGTTTTCTTTTCTGTGGCGGGATAATTTCTGAGTTTATTGAACTTTTCCCGAGCAGTACTTCCATTCTGAACGTTAATGATACTGGACGTATAATCCCTAATGGTCTGTGAATCCTTCAGGAAGAAAAATAAATTGTTTCAATTATCTGTTCTCATCTGGAGACTGAGTTCCCTGTTCAAACTTCTCGAAGAAATATAAAATTTCTCTCCGTTCACGGCAAAAAAGAATGCGAAAATTCCGTTTTTCCGGAGTTCCCCACTTATCTCGAAATATATCTTGTGAATGCCATTAAGATTTCACAAAGCAATGCTTCTCACCTACAAAATATTCAACGTATATACTCTATTGATCTATTCAAATAGATAAAAAAAATTAAGCTTTAGAGAATATAATTTTATAAATATCTTATTAATAATCGATCCTAGATTCATTTCTTTGAATGACGATGGACTCTGCGTATAAAGATACTTCGGGTAGAACGGGGATCTCGTGTCTTTGATAAAAACAAATTAATATTGATGTAAAAGTGATACTTAACGTGTAATCTTTTTGTAAACATAATACAGTAAAAACACGTACACTATAAAATTGTTCGAGAGCAGCTGCTTAAATTTTTTTAAAGAGTAAATTGCCTTAAAAAAACATCGCACTGAGAAAAATCTTAGTTGAAGAAATATTCTTTAATGGACTTATTCGCGTTTAGTACGGTACTAATTTAAAGGCACGCTTTCATAAGATTTCATTCTGCAAAATCAAAGGAGTCCGGTTATTATAATTTTTGCGTCGAGTATACCAACTGAATACTTTAAAATTCTTCCTCATGAAATCAAGATTATACCTATATCTTCCTTGAACTGCAACTGGCATTGAGGCCTTTTATGCAGAGTACAGTATTGTACTTCATTTCAGATTCTATTTCCGTGCGAATTATTGTGCAGATTGCAGAATGAAGGATTTTTCTTCGTTAAGACGCCATCGAATATAAGA
The DNA here is from genome assembly GCA_905338405.1 of Notodromas monacha. NCBI lineage: Eukaryota > Metazoa > Arthropoda > Ostracoda > Podocopida > Cyprididae > Notodromas > Notodromas monacha. Next base: position 64,852 of record CAJPEX010000194.1, on the reverse strand, counting down.
TGCGTTCTGATTACTTTCGAGCGAATTTTTTCGCATAAATGCGCGTGAATATATGGAATTAAACGACTTGTCCCATTTCGAAAAAAATGCGGTATGCATCATGTCATCTCTGCTTTGAAAAATTATGCACCCCGCAAAAAACCGCACTCGATAACAAGCAGGACAGTCCCATTAATACTGTCATTGTCGCCGTTTTCTGCACATACAGTAAATACATGCCCACTCCACAGCACGAAAGAAACATCATTCCTGTCGAAGTCGTCGACGGAAAGAAGATGGGCGACGATGACGACCAGTGTCGACAGTCGACACCAAAAAAAAAAAAAAGAGTGTCGGGCGGCGATTCGGCATGCCGCGTGTTTGCGTGCTTCGCGCGGGCGCACAGGACTCATTGGAGCGAGTACGTGCGTGCCAGCATTCGACCGCTTCTTTCGCTTTTTCCTGATTCCTTGTCGAGTGGCTTTTGAGCCAGTGCCGGTGCCAGTGTCAGTACTAGTTCCCGTGCCAGTACTGGTCTTGGCCCCTGGGACAACGGCACTGGGGTACCGACGACTTTCTTCGGTAAACGCAACGTGTTCCGCGAGCGAGTCTCAACACAGTGAAACTTTCTACGTAGAGAGAACTGAGTAATAGACTGGTACTTGCGATTTTTGAAAAGGAAGCTCTCTGAGTCTGAGAATTCGGTGTGATTTTATGTTCAGTGATCGACTTGTTTGTCCCGACTCCATGCCTTTTCCCTTTTTACATTCCATTCATGGAAAGTCAAGAGACGACGCTTCCAAAGCTTAACCTTCTGCCTTCATTACTTTTTGCGGCGTTAACCTTTTGCGATTTTGTCGACTAAAGTCCAGTTTCAGGAAGGGCCTCTTCCATAATTGAAGATTCGAAGGTTGCAAACCCTCTAAGCTTGTTTAGAATAACTTTGGAAAATATTTATAAACTTTACATCAACAAGGAAATCCAGCGTCTTCGCAGACTTTAAGCATCCATTTGATGCACTTATTTTTGAATTTTTAAGAACATAAAACCATGCCGCTCTTGAAAACTAAGCTGTATTTCTGTATGATTTGAAATTGCTGAAAAAGATAAAAATGCCCTCAACGCCGAATTATTTTTCGCTGGATTTTCGGAGATGAAGAAAATGAATTCAATATATTAGTTTATCAGTAGCCAAACACCATTGGCACATAATACTAAGATTTATACTAATTTGAGAACGGTTTCATGTCGCATATTCTTTCATAAATTTGTGAAATCGGGATTTTAAAAGTCGAAAGTTGTCTGTGCATGGAAGAATAATCATCATAAATATATTTAAACGTGAAATGTCATATTGCAAAAGGACTGTTCGCAAAGAAGAATAGCTGAAATATTCCACAAATTAACCCCAGAAAAGGCTGTACTGTATAAAATTTTTTGAGGATGCAGAACCCCCCCACACCCCCTGAATAATTTTCAATGTGCTCCAACACCTGTAAAAGCTAAAACAACACCGCATTTTGAATTAACAAGGTCAGTTAAGAGCCGCAAACGACTAAGGCCGAATAGACTAACGTTTTCCTAAGGTAAGGGACTAAGGGTGCCAATGGGCTAGACACAGTCGCCTCTTTACATCAGGGTAATGGATAAACGCCACAAAAGGAATTATATTCATGTAAAAAAAATGCATCAGTTTGATGCATTTTTATATGCTTCCTATAGAAAGTTTAAAATAAATAGCATTAAAGAAATTCGCGGCGTTAGATACTATACATGAATTTGAAAACCTTTCCGGGCTTATGCTGTCTGACTCAACGGAGAACCACGTGACGAACCTATATGAATATGACAATTATGCACCAAACATGATAACCTTATTCTTAGCCTCGATCATTTATTGCATGAATCGAAGCCACTGATGATCTTTTTTTTCATCACTCTGTACTTTTAAACACTTGCAATCCAATCTTGTACCGTTGGTTGGAACGCGTATGCCTGGTTCACATCACTTCAGATTTATCTTTGAGTTTTATTTAATGACTGAAAAATGTCGAAGTGAAGAGAGAGCGATTCTGCTCCAATTTTTTTTATGAAACTAGATCCGAATTGTGCGCAGCGTTTTCAAATCAATTTCTTGCACCGTTCCAAATAAACTGTCCGGAAAACATCGATTCTCAAGTCAGCACTCGGAATTTCTTGATGTAATCCAGTTTTCTCAGGAATAATCTCCGAGTTTTTTGTTGAATTTTTTATTCCAGTGAGAGCCATCTTAGTCACAAATTATTCAATAATGAACCGTTAATTTTATGAATAAGAATTTGAAGAAATACTGTGCATTGAGGATGGCGCCGAATTATTTTCTGTACGTTGAACTGAAATTTGTTCATATTCCTATACAAGTTGAGTGAGAATCCGAGAAATCACTGGCGTGAAAGAAGAATACTGTACTTGAAACAAGCCTCTCTTGATCCTGAATACATTTTCTTCACTCATCGCCATGACTTCTGTGACTTTTTGCTCACCAATTGACACAATGGGACAACTTTCACGCTTCGCATCAAAAAATTTCAGGATAAAAATTTTCACCATTGAAACGTCGTAAAAAATCCGAGTCAATGTCAGTAAGAATATTTAAAAAAAAAGCTAATTTTATACCTTTTGTAACATTAAAACCATCAAAAAATGTATAGAACATATATTGTGTTAGGTACACCTAATTTCGTCGCATTGCACTCTAACAACCCGCTGACTCTTCTCTATTCCAAGTCTTGATTATACGCGAAGTAATGGATAATTGGCTGGGAAATATAGTAATAGTCTGCAGAATAATAATCTCCGATCCGAAAAGCCTGACAAAATAAACTAATCCAGTTTTCTCAGGAATAATCTCCGAGTTTTTTGTTGAATTTTTTATTCCAGTGAGAGCCATCTTAGTCACAAATTATTCAATAATGAACCGTTAATTTTATGAATAAGAATTTGAAGAAATACGGCGCATATTGAGAAGGATGGTGCCAAAGTTTTTTCAGTACGTTGAACTGAAAGTTGTTCATATCCGTACAAGTTAAGTCAGAATCCTAGAAATCACTGACGTGGAAGAAGAATACTGTTCTTGAAACAGGCCTTTCTTGATCTTGAATAAATTTTCTTAACTCATCGCCATGAATTGTGCTACTTTTTGCTCACCAATTGACACCATAGGACAACTTTCACGCTTCGCATCAAAAAATGTCAGGATAAAAAATATTCACCATTGAAATGTGTAAAAAAATCCGAAAATGTCAGTAAGAATATTAAAAAGCTGATTTGAAACCTTTTGTAACATTAAAACCATCAAAAAATGTATAGAACATATATTGTGTTAGGTACACCTAATTTCGTCGCATTGCACTCATTGTTGGGCGACTGAGAAGAGATAAGGTTCAGAACTAATATGCGCTTCATTACCTATTAACCGACCCTTTATATCATTATCAGACGTCTTATTATTAGAGGCTAGGCTTTTCGGACTGTTTTATTTGGAACGACTGACAAATGAAGCAACTCTCTTTGTGTCATTTCCACTCAACTCCAAGCAGTTCGTGCTTGAGCTTCTGTTAACTCATCGAAGCAGCCAATGCTATTAACTGCTACACGACAAATTCAGTGGGCTTAACAGATAAATTTTATTGCCGAGTAAGTAGTGATATTTGAAAGCCGTTATGTGAAGCACGCGGTAGGTGCGTGCGATTTGGTTGGTCTCGCTTTGCGTTGAGTTTTCTGATGTTTGCTGGCGGCTCTGGATCAGCAGACGAACCGTGAGAAAAATAAATGTGACTGCGACTGCAACAGACAGTATTCAGATAACAAAGAATCCGTTGTAAGTGCGTCAAAGGTTGCCGCAAGTTTTTTTTTGTTTTGTTCCCATTTATTCTTGCTGAGAGCTGGAGACTCGAGGGAATTGTTGGTTGCCTCAAGTGCGATGAGAGTCATAAACCCTTCCTGAAAACACTACAATACTTTTTTCTTTTATTCATTTATTTATTTATTTTTCTAGGTACAGTATTTTGTTTACGTCCTGTGACTCTCCCGTCATCAACTGGATTTTTCATGTTCATGTTACAACTTCTCTCACGTCCATATTCATTCATTCATTCGGCGTTTTTAAGTCATGATGAGGTTTTTAGCTGCTGTAACGTATTCAACTTGCGGGTGTACTTATGCCGTTACTGTATATAGGCCACACCCGGATTTTAAAAAGCAGCGATTTCAGGGAGAAGCAAAATTTTCGAAAAAAAAGTTTGAAGGAAAAGGTCGCCGAAGCATAGAAAAAACTAAGAATAGCTCATATCGAAATGTAAAATTTTTTTTAGGGAATTGAAGAAAATGTTCACGTGCATGTAAGTGATGCACGAGTCGGAAATAACTCCAATTTAAGCGTAATTTGAATACAGTATTTTAATCGGTGTTGCATCATCTCGAGTAAATACCGCTTAGGAATGAAGGCATAACTGTGATGCGGCCTATATAATGGTCAAATATTGTAAGTAGAGGCCGCACCCGAATTTCCCGAAATTGAATATTTTCAAGCGGAGAATTTTCGGGCTGCGTACGTGCTCAAATAAATTAAAATTTTGACTTGTTTTTCTATCGTGATTATTGACCGAGAAGTAACTGGAGCTTTTACGTATATAAGATGGAGTTTCAGAATTGACTTCGTGATTTCTAAAAGTTTTGAATGCCTGTATTCAACTTGAGGAATATCGAGGGAATTTTTTTTCGTTTCAACGTTTTTTCCTTTGTCTGACTCTAAATCTTTTTACATTAAGAAGCTGCACATCTTTAGTATTTCGATGATGCAGTGCATTCACCGAGTGTTTCCGTATTCATTGAATCCATCGTAGAATTATTTTTAGGTTATGCTCAGAATATTAGCCACATTTTTAAGCCTCCCTTATAAATAGGGCAGATTTTTTTAGTCCATCCTTCGGTGTCTTTGTTGACAATCTTCTGAATATAGAAAGCGACGTTTCTTCTGATCTTCTTACGCTCATCACGAGAAGGGCTTATTCACTGATCTGCAGTACAGTATTTTAAAATCTCGCAAAAAAAGGTTTCCCTCTCCGAAAACGTTGAACGTACAAGGTTCTGATTTAAATGCATGCATTTATCGCTCTTTTCTTGTAAAAATACGTAACACAGGATAATAGGCCATGATTGATAAAATACTAGTCCGGCTTTACTTTCCGAAAAAGTATTTATTATCCCTTTTGAATATTCGCAACGTCCACAAACAATTCTGATCAATTTAGGGAGCTACAATAAGTCAATGTTTTTTGGATGTTGTTTGTAGACCAGACATTTTTATGCTCGATACAAGATTGAAAATTAAAAAAGAAGTCTAGAACACGTAAGTTTTCTCCACGTTTTTTTTTCTGGGAGACTTGAGGAATACGTGATTCCAGGGCGTAAATGTTCAATTCTGAGGACTGTCGATTTATTTTCCTTCAGGGTCTGGATATACCAGAATCCCTGTTTATGAGTGAACGAGGACAAGTTTTGGAAACTCGGCTACTGGGACACAGTTCTTACTATCTTAGTGATCGACAGCCAGCGGAACGTGACGCACAGAGATAGACTCAGAGTACTTGGTACTGCATTTACTGTGGAAGTTTCAAAAGTTGTCGGCGTATAAACGGATCACAGTTTTCCGGGAAAATCGGTAGTTATGCTGTAGTTCACCAGTTGGTTCTCTGTTAGCCCTCTCAGAAAATAGTATTCCAATTTTCAACACAAAGAAGTGCTTATGTTCCACCGTGAAAATGAGCGTGGTTTGTTTTTTATTTTGGTTTCTTTAATTCGAGCTGGTTTGGTGGCTTGAAAATTAATTTTCGCAAGTTTAAAACGCTGAGAAGATTTGATGGAATGATTAAAAACTCATCTAATGTTTTTTCGGGCTTTTTCGAAAAAGTACACGACGTTCGCATACTCTATACTCGTACAGTATTTTCGCATACCGTAAGCGTTCCAAACTTTTTGTCAGAATTTATTCGAATAAATTATGAAGAAGGATCCTGAATACTTTTGTTTCGAAATAGTGAATCCATAGACCGACCAGACCTTTGCATGGAAATTCGAGAACATTTTGAGAAACCTCGAGTTGATTTTCACTTACTGTATAAGTATGGTACATGAATCCGGAAAAATCTTGCTGAATCTTTTAAAAATGGACGCTCTTGACAGAAAATACTTTCAGGTTATTTTCTTCATTTTTTCGTCACCCCACGAAACTGGTCAAGAGTTATTTTTAAACACATTGATATAGATTAGTTAAAAAATATCTATATTCCTACGACAAAATTGAAAAGCGTATTAATTATGCAGAAATGCTGTTTTACTTAGTGTAAATGTTTTGGAGACATCAGCGGGATCGAGCAGTGAACTAGAAAAGAGCAAGTCCAGCAATGCTATAATAATTAGTATAATACGTTACGTTACTTAAGCCAAAATTAGTCATTATACATATTTCTGCAGTGTGAACACGAACACAGTTTTAACACAGAAAAAGAATAGACGGCCATTTACAATTTTTCCAATGTAAGAAAAGCTGGAGGCATCGGCTGATTCTTTTAGGTTTGACGTCAAACGTAGAATAAATCTATATGAACATGCGCATCAACCTTTAGAATTTTTTATTTTGACTGCAAATAATAAATATCTCTAGCCCTTTCTTCGATGGGGTTTTTTTAATCTGCTCCTCTTTCCCAAATTTTCCGAAACAGAAAATTGAGCTGGAGTTGAATGACTTAAGTCCGTTTGAGAAGGCATTTTAGACCCGTTCCAGGGTCTTATATGAGCTTCTTTTAACTTAAATACTGCATTTCATAAACATACTATAATTACGTGCCCCAAAAACCTTTCCCCCATGCATAAACGAATCATACACAAAATTCAGCATGAATGTGTCTCTTCTGCTGTGTAATAACTGTGGAATCACGTGGCAGTTGAACTGGAGAGAATATATTCCTTGTCATCAATAATGAATATGGGTTATCGGAACCTTGAAAAAAATTATTTTTCAAAAATCTGTACCATTAATTAGTCATCACGCGTTCGCTGTCTACAACGTGGCAATATGGTAGAGGACTATTACAATCTCAGGAATAATCCTATAAATGAATCTGCTGCACACTAATGATCATGGGTGCAGAATGAGCCGCTCTTATCTTCATTGCACTAATGAGACTTCTAATCACAGATCGAATACCAGGTAAACCCTCAGGACACGTTTAAAGAAATATGATTACAATGTTCTATGGTTACATCTATTAATGCTCGTTATTCCTCTTCAGCATAACTTGTTTGACCTTCGCCGAGCTTTGCTTGATCCTCGCAATCTATGTAAAGAATACATTTACAGTGCAGTGCTATATTTTACTTGAACACACGAAGACTTCTATAGATCGTTGGCGACTGAATTTTTCACTTGAAAACTGGGTCACTTCAGGGTGAAGAAAACGACTCAACATCTGGCACCGGTTGGAAACCCTCTCCCCGTACCCTTGACGACAGGATCTTTTTTCAGAACAAAATTGCATGCAGGAAAAATAATTGATTAGCTGTCAAGAACGATCGAGAAACCGGGAAATTTTCATTAAGAGATTCTTATCTACTAAAAAAACAAACAGGAAGCGAGGAAGATAAAACCCACTACATTTGAATTTATTATTCTTCGCCTGCTATCCTGCTTTCGTGGAAATAGTTGATATGAATCAATGACTTATTTTGCTAGCTCCGGAAAATTTATTCGGCTTTGCTTGAATGGTTAACGTGCAAACAGAAGCCGTTCCTCCTCATGCGACATCTATGAAAAAAATTGAATCGGCTCGATTAAAAAAAATGAATCTATTTTTAAATGTTTTGTTCTTGATTCACCGTCATGGCGTTTTTTGCCACAACTACATGCTTTGCTTTTAAATCTAGTGAATTTGTGAAAGTTATGCAGTAACATTGACGTTCACAGTTTACGAAGCTTCCACCAAAGAATAATCAAAATGAACGCTCTTCAATTTTTTTCATCTCCTAGTAATGATGCAAAATTTTGTGACACGCCCATCATATTTGAGCTCTGCGATTATGCGTTCTCATGTTTCGACATTTTTAATGGAAAATTCCATTTTTGGACAAAGATGATTCCATATGATTATCTGTTTTGCTATATTTTTTTGAATCGTCATGTATATAAATAAATGTTGCCTTTTGTTGCATAAGAAAAATGCTTCAAAGAACAACAATGCTCAAAATATCAAGTATAATTTTGTAGAGGGTGGACCGGAAAAAAAAATTGCTGTTCAAATCAATCCACACCCAAGACGAGAAACTTGGAAATCATTTGAAAGAGGATGGAATGAACATCTAATTGACGTCATTTCAACTTCACCATGCCGCAAATTTTCAGGATACTGTATTGATGTTCGGAAATCATCAAATTTTCATCATCCATTTTTCATGCACCCAGCTTTTCTTAGTCGTGACTTTTTTTTTTTTAAATATTTTCAAAATATTGATTGGCAGTCATTATAAAACAACAAAAAACTTCAGTTAGTAATGAACATAATCAGTGGAAACGACGATTTGGCTCGTAAATGATCGCATAACGGACTTGAATCACAAAAAATCTTTCATGAAAGTACAGAACAGCAGTGATGCCAAACGAACCACGAATAAAGCGTGAAAACCTTTTCCCTGACAAAATATTCTTCATTGCAAATCTGCGGTTGAAATTGGAATTACTGACCTTGACAAAAATTTTAAGATATAATGGGCTGAGATGAGGGCAGAAAACACGTAGGAACATTCTCCGCATTATTGCCGGGATTAAAAAAAAAATTATCAATTTTGATGGATGATCGCTGAAAAACGGCATTTCCCCCACTTGAAAAAATTAAAAACATCGAATTCCTTCTGCTTAAAAACGTCAAAAATGCCGGTGGTACTCCAACAAGGAATAATTTTCATCAGCACGTGTTCTCCGAAGCAGCGAGAAAAAATCATTCCAGATCTCAGCGTAAAGCTTCTCTTTTTTTTCCAAAGAAATTCAGCAGTAAAACGGTTTTTACCGGCTGCACTCAGTACACGTTGCTTATACACTGTCGACAGCTGTCGCCTAGCAACACGATAACGTTTTCCACCACTCATCGCAGTCATAAATTTTTTTTCGGTGTTTCCTCCAAACTTTGTTTCAAGTGTAACTGGGCGGGGCATGACATCGTGTACCGTAGAAACTTTGACGCCACTAAGATAGTGACTAAGCATATTAAAAATGGGGGGGGGGGGGGGGGGGGGGGGGGGGAAACTAAAACCAAAATAAGGGGACTCAAACACTGGGGGGGGGGGGGGGGGGGGGGGGGGGGGGGGGGGGGGGCTGAATTGAAACCAAGTCACTGGGACTCAAACACACTTTCCAAGTTGGTTGTCGGGTAAGAGATAATCTCCCCGTGCTTCTCAAGTGATTCGGGAAACTATCTCAAGGATTTAGTCATATTCGAAGGCATATTTGGATACCTGAATGATGCTTGCGTGGGCTTGTCAAATTTGTCTTATTTTTCTGTTTCGAGAGAGAGGAATGATCCATCTTTCTTGGGAAACATACTTCCCATCCTCGGCATTAACCGACATCCGCGTTCAGTCTCCAACCGGATTTAACCCAGTATCTGCCTTCTTTAGCCTGAGCTTCTCGTGAAGGATGTTTTCATTTTGCCAGAAAAATAAGGGTGTAGGTCGTCATTTGACCTTGAAAGAACCATGCTTACATCTCCTAGAATCTAGAAACACACTCGTAAGTTCCTGAGAAATACCCGAAGTTTTTAAATCGATGGAAAAATCTCAACTATGTCTCGAGAAGAAAATCGACCTCAGCGAGCTGTATTAGTTGATTACAGTGACCCGCTTCTAAATTGTTTCCGGAGATCGAACGCAGGTATGGATTTCTTTGGAACCGAACTTTACCTGCGCAAATTTTAAGGCACTGCTGACAGAATTATGGTCTGTAAGAGCTGTTCTACTCTGTACATCATTATTTAATTTTTTTAGTAATATACAGTATTTAGATTTCAATCTTGCAATGCTAAATCACTCTTATGTGGGTAAATGAGCCTCATTTTTTATTTTAACACATAAACGTATTCATTGGTTTCTGGGTGCTGCATTTATGAAGTTAAGAAAAACTCAGCAATTCGTTTCACAGAATAAATTCAAAATGAGTGAAACAGGTCTTTTCTACGAAGAAGTTGAAGGATTTTTTATAAGAATCGATCTTACACTCACAAAAAAAGAGAGAAAAATTAACGGGATTAGTGTATGTCCGAGGAATGGTTTTCGTGTTTTTTCATGACCTTGAATTAACTTTTTATGGAGCGAAACTTCTGAGTCTAACACAGGAACTTGATGCGTTAGCGGTACACTCAATAAACGCCATTTTTTAAATGTTGTTTTCAATAATACCCCTAAATTGTGCTCATTCCCGCTCAGCAATTTCAGGATAACATTCAGCAATGTAGCGCAAAAATGGAATCCCCGAAGGCCGATCGGAATGGAAAACGCAGAAAAATTGATCACTTCTGCCAATCCGACCGCAATGGGTCGAATTCGATTCTGCGAAATTTGCAGAGGAATATTTCACTCAATCCTAGAATGGCGAAAGCGCATTAGGAAAGTACTGTAGTAAATTAGTGTACAGTACTGTATTTAGTTTTATTGAGAATAACCGGTCTTTTGATGCTTAGAACAGAGCTTGGTTCCAAATTGAAGTACTGCTACCTTTTGTGCTTATATAAGTACACCCAAGAACTCATTATGTGTCATTCCAATGCAGTTCTCTCATCTAATATATCGCCCCGAATTAATTATGAACCCACTCCCAGGATTAAACTTAAAGCTCGTAACCTTTAAAACCTGGAGTGGCCTAATTAGTCCGGCTATATCATCTCACGTAGATGAATATTCTGTGCTGAAGTATGTGGTCCCAATTATCGAGATTGCATTTTTAAATAACTGCCTGAACTTCAGGGCGTTCGAAATGCTTCCATCGAAGACTGAACTCGGTCTTATGCGACCGAAATCCCAAAATCCAGAATTCACAAAATAAATCGAATCGGAGTCAGGCCGTATAATTCATGAAAATTATCCTATCTTCAATACGACTTGCCTCCATCTATAAGAATGTCCCTCTTCAAAAAAAAAATAATAATGCTGATCATTTTATAACACGCTTTTCTTTTCTCTAAACTCGAGAGCTCGAGTAAACAACCAAGGACGAGTGTCAAGCCATCATAACCTGCGAAAATTAACGATTATTAGCTTATTGTAGAGTTTCTCAAGCAGTTTTCCAGGAACCCAGGGGCCACTGCTCCAGAAAAATTCGGAAAACAAAACTGGAATTTAATGAATCATTTAGCATTGAGATGCAAGAAATACAAGACGAGGCCAGGAATAATTTGCGTGTAACTTGAGGATGAGACCGAGTGTGAATTTAAATACTCTACACGGAATTGAAATGAATGTCTTTGCCGAATAATTATGATTTCTAAAAAGGCACCGCCATTGGCGCCATATGAAATGTACCGTATTTAGGTACGGTTCAATGGTGCAAATGGCTCCAAAAATCGCTGGCTTAGTGGGAATGTAAAAAATTCTAGACCAATAGAAATTTCATATTTAAAAAACAATTTGAATTTTTAGTTATTCCAATATTCAGCCAGAAAAAAATGAAGCAATCTTTCCGCTCCTGAATCCTGGGGGTGTGAGATTAGACACATGGAAACATGCCCTATTATAGCAAGTAACTGTTGTATGAGCAAATATTAGCAAGAAGACTGTGAGAACTTATACACTTCCGAGAAAATCTCCCGCATATGATTTCACCTTGACACATCTTCAAAAGAACAGTAGTAGAGGAAATTTTTGGACAAAATGGACTTTTGTATTTGTCTGTAGCAAAACGCTGCACCATTAAAGCAGCTGATAAATTGTAAAGAATCTGAAACAATAATTCTCGATTGCTTAAAATACATTTTGTGACGTGAAGTGGATGATCGCAACATGCTTTTTCGACGTTTCCAATGCTTTAATACTCATTGCATGTACTGTACTTTGAATGAAAACGCGATCATAATATGCGTTTAAATACTGACTAAATATAAATACTGAATCGGAATAAAATCGTATCGCTTATTGATTAATCGTTTCTCTTTTGGTGGATAAAAAAAGTGCCCTTTGTACAACGCCCGATGTATCAAATATACAGGATATATGATAATAATCCCCGAAGCTTGGCATTGAGCAGCAATTTGAGCAAGAAAAATCAGCATTTTGCCGTGACAAAATTTGACAGTTCGGCGGCGAAAGTACGATTGATACCTGCTTGTGACAGTGATTACGTTTTTTTTCTCTGACACATTCCATCGATCGAAATTCGAATAAAGTGGGCTTCGCAAAAAATGCGTGCGATGCTCAATTATACAAAAATGCAAGGAAGTAACCTGAGAAAAAATTCCGATGGATTATTTTTTCATAACATGACTTATCTGCCTTATTTTCCTCTGACCTGGTCTCCTTTCGTATACCTGATCTTGAATGTAGGCCAATGAACCCAAGATTTCATTAATTCAGTTCATCTAGGCAAAAGTTCAGCTTTTCATCACATAAATTATATGCGGTATCCACTGACCTGAAACTACCGGGAAAGACACTGAGGGATCTATAAAAGCTTCCGGAAATGGGGTTTTCCTCCCAGTCGGATTCATAAACACATAAACCGCCGCAGGCATCAAACGACCTGGAAAAACAATCGAACAACATGTCGCTAAGAAGGTTCTAATTTTACCTCCCGAAAGCTGCCAAAGGTCGACACATCACATCTGCGTCGCAAGAAGAGAAAAAAAGGGAGACGAAAACAAAAATCAAGCCAGGAGTTTCGAAAAAAAATACACAACAACATTTCTGGCACCTTTCGGCTTAAACAAAACAGGGATTCGTTTCATCCGCGTGTTCTACGCTGGATTCACGTACAGTATACAGTAATGCACTACACTACGATATATATATGTTGTGGAGTGCAAAGAGAAAGAGAAAGAAGAGAATTTTGCAGAGCATGCGGAAAAAAAGCCGGAGTACATACGCGCATCCGGTTGATGAAGAGAGCTCGGCGGGGACGAAACCGGGAGGTTTTTCGCGAATAACTTCATGTGCTGCTTTCGTGTAGTCGTCCCGGGGTTCTGCTAACCTGTGGCTCAGTCGATACCCGAAGAGCTCCGGGGTCTATTGCGATGGTGGCTGAAATCCCTTCCCCCCATTTAACCCTTGGAACCCGTAACGATCCGACATCTCTGAGTGACACGCGCGTTTTGATGATCATCGCTGCTGCTGTTCGACCGGAATTAATGCCGGACTCTCGGTTCGAAGAAATTAAAACCTTCAACTTTTTTCTATATTATTTTGCAGAATCTACGATTATTAAGCAAACAACGTTCTTTTATTGTTGAACGAGACAATTATTGTTTTTATTCAAGTGAAATCCACCTCATGCAGATTCTAGCTTGCGCACACGGTGCAATTTGCCAAAAATTAAAAAAAGAGAAGAATAGATGGAGGATTTAGAATGAGAGCATCTAAATTAGCTAAAAGAAGAAAATGAGTTTCTTCTATTTTTTCCAATATGGCAGCCAATTTATATATTTATTGCAAATATATTTTCTGTCATATTTTTGAGTAGATTATTGAGCTTTTCGAAATCGAGCGCCTTTAAATCGAGCCCTACCAATCAAAATGCCAATTACAATCACGATTCGCAAACATTCCCCGGAATGCGGAGAGGGATCTAGTGACAAATTTGTACTGCTTTATTCACATCTGTGTCTTCTGCTTCTATATCCGTTTATCCCTTTTTTGTTTTTGTTGTATAGGAGAATTCCTGTGTAAACGGTAGAGAACATAATGCCCGTGGTAAACTTCCGAAGGACGAACTTTCAGAAGTACTGTGACGATTTTCTTTTATTTATTCATTCTCATTTATTACAATGAATCTCCATCTTTTTCTCATTACTAATCCTTCGAGGGTGTGTGGATATAACTAGATTAGTTACGCGTTCTTGTTGGATCACGTTTTTCTGCGAGATTGGAAGGTTACTTTGCAGTGCTTTGACGGTTCGAAATCACTTGAGCTTTTTCATTCACATTCATCAAACCTCATTTTTCACCTGACAAATTAAAATTAAAGTACTGTACTGTAAAATACTGGAAATGAACAGTTTAAGCTCTGTCCGATATTTATTTTGTCCCTAATAACAAGTTTTTATCGAAAATTCTCTTACGGGTGCACAGTTAGTTTTTCAATCAACGATAACGTCGATTTGCTCGGTTTATTTATATTTTTTCAATAGATGACCAGTTTTATTAATTCCTGAAAAAATGCGCTTAGTTTTTCAGAAAATGTGAAACTCAACCTTCAATTAACGTGGACATTCATCAAAATATCATCCAAGGAAAAGCTGAATAATTTAATAGTCGCATCATCTTGAAGATGTGAAGTTATCCTGAATCACGCCTATACGATTAATTTAAGTGTATCTTGATAATTTATGCAATTAAAATTCACGGCATATTCCAGTGGTTCGTTCTGATTTACACAGTGAATATTCCTCAACATGAAGAAATGATTCCAGTTTTTGAGATGAAATATTTGAATCTGCTGCTGCCTAACCTTGAATTCACTACCATCACTGAAAGCAATCTTGCTACGACTATAAATCCATCATCTTCTGAATCAAAAGTTTCATCTACAGTGATTTAAATGAAACTAGAAGTTTGATGCTTTGAAGGTATGTCAATTCCTGGGATGATATAATCAAACCAGTTGCAAAAGTGCTGCTCAACTTTTCAGTGTCTCGTACAATCGTTTATCTCATAATAACCACCGTGACTCAAGTACAAACGTCTTCAACTCGCATCGAAACGATCGTGATTGAAAGGACTCTTCTGGATTTTTAAATATTCAAGAAGTCAAGTTTTACGACAAAAAGATGAAAGAGCAAAGAAAGCAAGTTCAAACCAGTTCTCAACGCGTGTCTGCTCAGAAATGGGCACGCTGTGATCATTGCCTTCACCTATTGGTTTTGCCTCGCGGGATTTTTGAAAGATTTGTGCAACACATTATTCGACGCAATAATGTCTTTTATCTATAACTTGTGACATTTGAAAACAATCATAATTCGAGTACTGTACTAATAAATCTTACACGGTGGAATTTCAAGGAAATAAAAAAGGGGTTTTCATTTCCATGCGTTTTGATTGGGTCTGGAGATTTCAATCGTGTTGGGATGATTATCTTATTGATAAAGTTGAGCTATTTATACTTGAACACAATAGGAACAACGACGATATTGAGAAATGGAATGAACTTTAATAAGAAAAAATATCGTGAAATCACTCCGGACTTTAAATCCTGAATTTCAATACTACAGAAAGCGAACTTTTTTGCGTCTAAAGCTCCTGCTGCTTAATTTTAAAAATGAAGTTGGTCAATAGTGCGATATACTTTTGTCTTTCTTGCGTAAATATCAGAAAATTTCGCACTTGTCTGCCAATTTTAGAATTGCTTATTTTTGCAACCTTGACATCGATGCAAAAACTGGATTTTATTCAATGGTTTAAGAACAATTTCATTCATCCCGAGCTGCAGTTCAACCCTGAAAAATCTAAAATATCTCACACAACAATGAAGAATGATAATTTTCATTTTTTGTACTTCGCTCTGTCCATGCATGTTATGAAAGGATGTAAAAATATTTGAAGAAAAGGTAGTCGAACACTTCAGAACTTTCCGAATCGATATCCACAAACAGTTCGTAAAGATTAGAAAAAAATGTTACGATAACTTTTGAATTCTTCCTCAATAATGCAACCCGTATGAATGAGGTCAGACAGAAATACGTGGGGGATAAGATCACCGTTTCTTTTTCTTGTCCAGATTCATCACATTCCATTCAGGAATGTTTTAGATATCCCCTCTTCCCCCCCTCCGAGACTCGCAAACTAAACTCGCTTCAAACTGATCACGATTCAAGTGCATGAATTGAAACAGCTTCCTTTCAACCGGTGTCGGGATTCCGGAGAAAAACGTGGGTTCCATCGCATGTGGCCCAGTATATTCTCGCGAAGTTTCCCTAGTCTACACTAAAATCAAGTCCTTACACGTGCGTTTCATTAGTGATGATTATTAAGCAGAAAAAGCTATGTGACTTTTCGGCAACAGAAGTTCGTTTCTATTTGAAACTGTGGAAAATTTGAGTGCGTTGATCCGTATAACACCCACTCGTGTACCAATGTGATTATTCTTAACTCCAGATTCGGTTTTGTGCGGTCTTGATCGATCGATTTACTCGCTTGTTTGCGAATCCTCGTAATTGCATAGTGAGAAACTTCCGAGGAAGAATTATTTTTGATTAATACGTGGAAATATTTGAATTTTTTCTCACACGAATGTTAGCGAAATAAGGGGAAAGAGCTACGATATTTTTGTCACAATCTCGTAGTTTTATTTATTTCCATGGGGAAGGTATTCGTGTTTTCATCGTTCATTTTTTTCAAAATCATAACCTTCGCAATTAATTTGAAGGAATTATAATATTTAACCATTAAAACGGTTTTCCTGCTAGTATTTTTCAAATAAATTGAAAACATACAATTTATAGGGATGCTGAGAATCCAAACCTAGAATTTTTAGCTGCTTATGTAATACGGAGTATATACGGCCCAATATTCGTTTGAACAATACTTCCAAGTTTAAACCAAGTTGTGCTAATATATATACAAATCTTGGCCTCCGCAGGAAGATTGGTTTCTGAATTGATATTCCAAGAAAATGATAACATGCTGACCAGGGGACCACTATTTGCTGATCCATTTCCGATGCACTGAGGTTTCAAATTTTTTTAAACGTTTACTTCAAGTGTACAATCAATTTCAAAATGCAATTTAATGTCAAGTGAACCGCACAGTTCCGGGATAATTCTGTTGGTTGTCATTGGATCAAGTTTCACCGACGCCGTGGAAGTACAGTACTCACTTCTCCGATTTTTCAAAGATTAGAGGATAAATGCAAGAAAAAGCATTTATTTGATCATCCCACTTCCGAGAACATGCCAAGGGTTTATTCGTTGAGAGGAAATTCATGTAAAACACTAAAAAATGTACATTGCGAAGTTTCGTGGCAGAAGTGTGTCTGCCTCTCATAATATTTCGCAAGTATTTCTCCGTGATGAACCCCATGTATACGTTTATGTACATATTCTTTTTAAATGTATACGAAAGCTTTTCAAGTAATGATCATTTAAAACCCCAAAAACACGGATCCACTTTTTTATTCAAATGGTCTGATTTGCCATTATTCTACTTCATTTAAAAGTTCACTCGATTTTTGCGCCCAGCGACCGCAAATGTTTTCAAGAATACTTGGTATTAAAAAAAAATTATATAATTTGAATTATTTGTATCTGAAAGTGCTTGTCACTAGTTTTCACAAATTCGGACTGAAGACATCGACGTGATCATGCATTTTTGTCAGAAGATCCCTTTCCGTTGCATTGTCTGATGTACAGCCTGATTGTTGACTTGAAAAAAATCTTTAAATTCTGTTCGAATCACATGTGATCAATCATCATCAGGACATTTTTTTCCACTGACATAGATTTGAATCCGACCTCCATCACGTTTTCCATAAATAAGCAATAGCTCTCACGCGTTTCGTCTGCTATTGTACTTCATATTTCAAAGACCGCCAACCCGCCTCTTCAGGTTTCATGTGGAAAATTAAGTCGAATGTACAATATACAGTATAAATATTTTCGCATCAAATGCAAATTTCTTTCGGATTTTTATCTTTGCTTACTTTGCCGTATACATAAGGCTCATTTTATGAGTTCAGAAGTAGCTGCATCGGGAGCACTCAGGTCATATGGCACTTTTACGATTCATATGCTCTCTTTGGATTGATTTGTTGCAGGTAAAAGTTTCCCATCTTTTCAATAAATTGTGGACCCTTTCTTGTTTGAGGTTTCCAAGAGCATTAAATGGCCTGAATGGCTGAGCATGTCACAAAGAAGCGCAGCTCAGAAAAGCACGTCGAAACAAAATTAGAGCGTAAAAATAAAAGCGCGAAAGTGAAAAACTATGCAATTACAGAAAAACGGAAAATGGATATTATGTATCAATGATTCAAATTTACTAAGAAGTATATTTTTCGTTTACTTCAATTCATTTGTTCTCAAAATACCCTGTCAAGACGAGCTTTCAAGGACTCGAAATGCTATTGTTTTCTTCAGTGAGTTACGATATATTTCTTCTAATACTTGCTAAGCCTCGATATTTCAGCTTCACGCTATTTACTTTTCGCAGTGTATCAATTGAAAACTTGACCAAAACGTTTTGTACGATGCGAAAAACTGGGTTTCAGTCTTTTTTTTATATCAAACTTTCGCCTAAACACTACTGGACACACGCTGTTTTTTGCGACGCGCTCAATTTTCCTGTCAGGGCAGGAAATGAGACACACAAGAATGCAATTTTCTTTTCTTCGCAGGTTCTCCAGAATTTTCTACTGAATTTCGACGACCCCGTGGTCGTCGAAAAATGGTCAAAGAATATCCATCTACTCTGTGTCGCGATTCGGCCGTGGAGAAAATTTTGACATCAAGTCAGTGGTTGAAAAATTTTAAAAATTCTTGGGTTCGATAAGGGAAGATGTTGCCAATAAGTGATTCGACAACAAACTGCGATTCTTCAGCGAAAACCTTACTGCTAATCGGTTCCCCGCCGAACTCTACACTGGTACGCCATCAAATCAACGGCGTTTCCTCGTCGCCATCATCGTCGACATCTAGCAGCCGTAAGAGTAGAGGAGATAGCAGTGACAGCAGCAACAGAAGTTCGAGACCAAGGTCTCGGTCTTTCGCCAGACGACTTCTTTACCTTCTGCCTCAGAGTCTGAGGGTAGTGCTTTAAGCTAAACAGGATCCCAAGTTGATGCTGAGCAACAATCGGTTCTGCACCCAGGAATTCCCGACGACGACGACGATGTCGAGTTTGTCGCCGAAATCCGCGTCGGTGAAGGAAGAGACTATCAAGTCCGAGTGTCTGGAAAATTCGCAAGCGTATGATGACTTGTACAGTTTCCAGCCAGCGTCTTCCTCTTCTGGAAACACTTTGGGTCTCAGCAGGTACGTTCATTAGCTTTTCACCCCAGAGATACTTTTTTGGAAGTGAAATTCACCATGAAATTATTGAATCAAAATATTGAACAGGTTAAAAAATTATTCACAATTATTCGAAAGCCCAAGTCATCGCGAGTCATCAGTACGAAGTCCTACAATCGTCTTAAAAATATGCATGCCACGCAAAATTTTGAAGTTGGTTCAAGATTATTAGCGAATTCTCATCTCAGTACTTTCAAAAAATGTATCTAACGAAGCGGGTCTTGCTTCTTTTAATAAAATAGGCGACAATAGTTTTGCTGTGGAAATGAATTTCGGAAATTAACAGAACTGCACATATTGTGGAATCAATTTAATGATGTTCGAAAAATTTCAATGGTGATCACTTCCTTCAACGGGCTATTGGTTTATTCAATTTCTTATCACGCTTGTTTGAAAATGACAAACCTCAGTTTTGATTTGTTTGAGGTCTGCATTTACGTTATCTTTGTTTTTCCATATTCTTAGGATTAGAAAACTTCACTTCAGTCTATTGCTTCTTTTGGAGGTGGGATTATGAACCCCTCGCCTGTTCGCACAACGGACTCGCGCTGCGTCAATTTTTCTCCGGATAAAATACCTTGCCTCTGATTCGAAGCTGTTTAAAATGTATTAAGCTTGAAATATTCAAGGAAATTCCCATTTGTTGATATTTGACTGTTAGCAAAATTTTGCACGTACATAAATGCATTTTCATAATTCTCGATTGTGTTGAGCTTTGTTTTCAACCTCCCTGTGTGTATTTCCGCTCATTTTAAGATGCAGATATTTCATTTTAAAATATAAGTATCGCGTCATTAAAAAAATTTCCGCAGAAATTTAGAATGAATGATCCATCAACCCTTTGCTGATTACTCTTCTAAGAAGCTTCTTAGGAGTTTGAAATAGATTAGTAATCCTATATGTAAAGCATAACTTAGTCACTATTTTGTAATACCGTACTTTGATATAATGGAATTCCCACTGTTTTATATATATTATGGTGCATACTGTATTTTTCCGAGGAATCAAATCACATTTTAGGATAGCAGGATATGTTGAGTTGTCGATCGTGATATTTGCCACACCCATCGCATAGAAATGCTAATGTGGAATTTTTATGTCTTCCGAGTCGATGTTTTTTTGAAACTGAGCACAATAAACGCATCTTTGTCGAAAAAGTGATTTCGTTGCTACGTTCAAGGCAGTACGTCCGTACTGAGCGTTCGTACTTGAAAAAAAGAAATACTAATACTCAGTTTGCTTTGTATTCCTTGATTTACTCGATCGACACCGACGTACTTGCGGCTGCTGACATTCGATTGTTCTGTCTTCGATATCAGATGAAATCTCGCGACTTTTCTTTTAAAGTTACGCTGCAGAAGAAGCTGCATTATCCGGGTTCGATCAATTGTATATTCTATTGCGTGTTCCAATTTTTGTTCGATCAGAGGAAAAAAGTAGCGGCCTGTATATTTAATTTTCTTCCGATTTCCACCAGATCGACTTGAATCGTTATACTGTACCGTACCAGAATTATCGTGAAATTAAATTTGAGTGGGAGGAGCTGATGGCTAGCGAACGAAAAAATATGGGGGTTTTACCAAACACAAAAGCGGATTTTCACGGAATTAAATCTTGAGAATACTGGAAAACTTGTTCCTCGTCAGTATGAAGTTGAATATCAGGCAGAATGGCGTGCTCTGGTAAATGAAAATGATCGATTGAAGTCTATTATCCGAAAAGTAAATAAAATGAATGTTTTAAACTTGTAGAAGTGTAATACCAGACTTATTTGTCTCAGACCCTCAAGAAATACCAAAAAGGACTATACTGTAATTGGTTTCATTGATTCCAGGTGTCATCCTTTGAAATTTTTTCGAAACTGAAAAATTACTAAATTTTAACATTGTAGATTGAATAGCAGAAAAAAACAGGAAATACACTTCAAAATACACGAAAATACAGTCCAATAAAAAAAGAGATTACGAAAAAATCCATCCTATGATACTGAGAGCAAAATCACCAAGAGCAAACTCAATTTTTATAGAAGATGATAACTTTTCATACAGATATTCTTCCAAAGCAGGATCTATTATCCAAAGAGAAATCTATAGTGTAATTACGTGAAAGGGCACATAATCCGAGGTACCATTGTACTACTTTATTGATGATGATTGCAGGAATACAGCAATTATATACCTTTGGGCTCGGAAATTAATAAATGCTTCCCTAATTCATAAAAGCGGCAAGATTCGTTCTTGGGTTCTGAATAAATCAAGCCATATCGGTTTGAGAAGATCCATAAGAACTGCAGCACTGATGGAACAGAATCGACGTTTATCATCAATTAGCAATACAGTTCAACTGTTTCTACTTAACCCGCAATCGACCATTCACTTCAAATGTAGGTTATAGAAATGAAATAAGATACAGTACAATAAAGCCTCTCAAAGTCGAATTCCAAGAGACCAGTGAAAAAATTTGACTTATTGGGAGGTTTTGAGTCAGGGAAACAAGAATTCTTTATTGCTGCGGGAAACATAGATGGAGAATCTTAGGAAATTGTTGATGATGATATCCTGGGTTATAATTTGCTTTTTAAATGAGTCTATAGGATGCTGAACTTGGAGCAGGCAAGCGTTCATTTGCCCAATTAGTCTTCCGCTTCTTTTCAAAACAGATCCAGTTTTTTTCATTGCTTTTCTCTTTCCTGCGTCACAAAAATAACAGCCAAAAGACCTCACAAAATTCAAGTTACAAAGGTTTGAGGGGGAAAGAGAAGCCTTTGAGTTGGAGAGGTTTTTATTACGTTGTTCCTCAGGGAATTAATGTTGGAACGCAAAAAAAAAAAATCGATTTCCGGATGATGCTCGAGTTATCGAGCTTTCAACTACAAATACGTCTCCACATTCTTCTTATTCTATATCGCGGATTTATGCAATCGTGGCAAAAGCGTTTCATTCGGCGACACGGGATCGGTATTGAATGGAATTAATTAGCCAGAGTGCGGTAATCCCTCAATCGGTGCAGCCAGCGATGATCCCAGTCGAGTGGCCTGTGCTGCTGCTCCACGCGGTGGGGGTTACGTGTTGATGATGCTGGTCTTCGGGGGGTAATCCCTGATTACAGGGACATGCGGAACAAGGCGGAAAAGCTGCGAAGGGACAAGCTAAACAAGCACATCGTGGAGCTGGGCGAGATCCTGCCTNTTCAACTACAAATACGTCTCCACATTCTTCTTATTCTATATCGCGGATTTATGCAATCGTGGCAAAAGCGTTTCATTCGGCGACACGGGATCGGTATTGAATGGAATTAATTAGCCAGAGTGCGGTAATCCCTCAATCGGTGCAGCCAGCGATGATCCCAGTCGAGTGGCCTGTGCTGCTGCTCCACGCGGTGGGGGTTACGTGTTGATGATGCTGGTCTTCGGGGGGTAATCCCTGATTACAGGGACATGCGGAACAAGGCGGAAAAGCTGCGAAGGGACAAGCTAAACAAGCACATCGTGGAGCTGGGCGAGATCCTGCCTGCTGTCAAGAGCACTCCGAAGCGGCTCGACAAGACGTCCATCCTACGCCTGGCCGCCAACTTCCTTCGCGTGCATCGGAGTGAGTACATAATGATTAATTAATTATGTTAGAGGAAAACAGGCGCCAGACTGGATATGCCTTTATCTGCCTGAGCGTTACGCCGGGATTGAACTATTTTAAGTACATTACCGTACCGTGCGAGCGTAGATGAGAGAAAGCCCAGGCGGGGGACTCGTCCAGGATTTTCTCCGCAAGTGCGAATTTATTTGACTCTTCTTTTCTCTCGCTTATTGCTCATTTGTAAACTATAATCTCGTTACGACAACGCCATTGGGACATGAAAGAAAAATACCTCTGTTATGACGGAAAATTCGTTACAATGAGACTCGAATAACGTGGCGTCCTTGAAAACATTTTTTTATGAGCAATATTTAATAATAACGAAATTCGTTGTAATCAGATCCTGCATATGCTCGATATGAGAAAATAATCAATAAGATTTTTCGGTGAAATCGAAAAGTTTACGATTTACGTTTACGGAATTCTCTGAGATAAATTGGCTCACTGATAATTTCTTTGACTCTTGGATTTTTATCCGGAAATTTATAAATTTTGCTCTCGGTTAGGCCGAATTTTCTCTCGCAATAATTCGACAGTTTTCTTCCTTTTGTCTAAAATTGCAGTTCGAAGTGACAATGCAGAATATTTGCGCGTGTGAAATCGAATTATTATTCCTTTATTTATAAACGGCTGTCATGCAACATTGTATTTGTAATAAAATGCAGATATCGTCTCGCTTTTGTCGGGGAACCAACGAACCAAATGGCCGTCCACTTGGGTCGACTCACTCCTGGAGGTGAGATTTCCGAAAACCATCTTCTCAACATACGAAAATGACGTTATTTTAATGTTTTTAAATTTGTTTATTTTTTTTCGTGGCTCCTATCTTGCGTTTACACACCGGAAGTCTTCCGAGTCCTTCCTGCTCGTTACGACCGGCACGGGCAAGATCCTCCACGTGTCCGAGTTTGTTGAGAAATTGCTCGGTCATGCCCAAGTAAGATACATGTGACCGCCACGCGTCCTGCTTTGCAAACCAGAGTAATGTTCTGTACTGCTACAGTAGTAACTTTTACGCTTTTGCCCAATTAATCCACTCTTTTCTGCTCTCGTGGCAGTTTTCTTCCGGTGCTTAAAGGGAGGCAACTTTGCATTACAGCTTGTTTATCGCTTGCAACCCTGTCATGTGCCTCTGGGTTCATACCTTGTTGTTGTTCATAAATTGTTGCAGCATCTACAGTAGGGTTTTTTTTCTGCCACAGTATTTTGTTGTTTTTGTTTTTTGTTTTGGGACGGCCTCTTTAAAATAAGGAGCAGGCAAGCAGACGCAAAGTCAATAAAATAACAAGTCCCCTTAGTGCTACGCTTAATCAAAAGTTTATGGTTCTTTAAAGGTTAAAATCAAGGGGGACATCGACTCAATCATCAAGAATTCATTTCCCGAGGGAAATTAACGATTTGGATTCATGTCTGATTTCTACGCGCAACCTTTTCGTATAAATATATATGCTGCAATTAATTGTTTCTGCTTTTATTTTTATTGGAGAACGAAAGAATTTCCCCTGTGTTAATTCTTCAATGTTTCAAGTGCTGTACTGTTCGGGTTAAAATTCGATTGACATCTTATAATTCAAAACAAGACATATCCAAGTACAGTATACATAGGGACAATTATCTTTTCAAAGCAGAGAGGAAACGATTATCGCATTTCTCTTGTCTTTTGCTCTTTTAAAAACCTTTTTTTCATTCGAAAGTCGCGTTTCATAGAACGGAAAATTCGTCTACACATGCTGACCAAGTTGCTTTAAATGCGCGAAACAGCAAGCTTGGTGTGGTATAGAAATTTGCAGAAATAACCCGCCTGATATTCTCAATTGATTGAAAATCAGCGTCAATTATCAAAGCATTCTGTTGCAAGGAGACTTCGTGATGCAGTTTTATTAGTAGTAGGGAGACTCTAGTCCATAGGTATATATTTTCTTTATTAAGTACCTTGCCTTTGTACATTTTCAACGACGTCTGTATTCACCTTCATTCCTTAAGGCTACTCTAAACTTTGTTAGCAATCACCCAGGAGTAAAGCATCTCGCGATTATAAGAGGAATTAATTCAAATTGGTGTGTTTTTTCTTCGCGCAAATGATATAAAGTCCAACTAGAAGAACCTGTGGTTCACATGCAATAACATGTAGGCCTGCTGGCACCCTAAAAACGAGTCCGGGATGTAGGAGTCGGGCCGTTAGCACTCACAGTTTAGAATAATTGAACTGTTTAATTTTCTTGATCAAGTTTTCTCCCCAAATGAATCAGCGATAAACTTGTATACATGTTTTTAAAAAAATTGTGGATGAATATTCTCCCGGAAATTCCATCAAAAAGCATGTTTGAGTCTTGGATAACAGCTCTGCGTGGCTGTTGAATCTTGCTAAAGCCTGTTTCTGAGTTCCAAAGAGGCTTTTATCAGCGGCCTTAGTAGTCTATACAATGCATTTTAAAATTAAATGATAGGTCACTGATCGAAGCCTCACTTATTTGGGAGGGCTTTGCTTCGAGGAAGACTGCGCTGAAAATTAGCTGTTGTCCGGAACTCCGACCTTTTTTTTCAGTACTGCAATGCAGCATTTCTCGCACTACATCACTCAAAAATGTATGCATCATCCAAAACGAATATATATTTCGAGTTTTCATTCATAAAATGGCAAAGTTTTTCCAGGGATTTAAAAATTACTCACAGATGTGCTGTACATTTAAAATCTTCGTTTCGTTGAACTCGGGATGTACATGTGTGTACATCCATGTACATGTGTGTACATTGATGTACATGTGTGTACAATTTGGCGAGCGCATATTTATTTTTGTTTTGCGGTTGACTCTCAGTCAATGCCCTGGACAACAGCCTGATTCATTTGCCTTTTGGCTGTTTATCCAGTTTTCACCCATTTTACTGTTCCAAAACATTAAAATTTTCAGATTTCTTCATTCCAAAAGCAAGACATTTCAAAGTTTCTTTTTTCCGAATACCGAGCATCAGGTCTCATTATATGCACGAAAATGATTCATCTCCTTAATTCATGTCTGATTTAATGGCACAGTCCGATTTTTGAAACCTTTCAACGATCTTCTTGGCTTGAAATTAAAAGGGCAATTTCCCTTTCATCTCTACATCCATGTTTCAACTATAGCACTCTTCGAGAACAATTTATAATCTTATATTGTCATGTTTTAAAATCCCAAA
>CAJPEX010000194.1:8100-38566 GCA_905338405.1 Notodromas monacha | reverse complement strand
TCCTATCTTGCGTTTACACACCGGAAGTCTTCCGAGTCCTTCCTGCTCGTTACGACCGGCACGGGCAAGATCCTCCACGTGTCCGAGTTTGTTGAGAAATTGCTCGGTCATGCCCAAGTAAGATACATGTGACCGCCACGCGTCCTGCTTTGCAAACCAGAGTAATGTTCTGTACTGCTACAGTAGTAACTTTTACGCTTTTGCCCAATTAATCCACTCTTTTCTGCTCTCGTGGCAGTTTTCTTCCGGTGCTTAAAGGGAGGCAACTTTGCATTACAGCTTGTTTATCGCTTGCAACCCTGTCATGTGCCTCTGGGTTCATACCTTGTTGTTGTTCATAAATTGTTGCAGCATCTACAGTAGGGTTTTTTTTCTGCAACAGTATTTTGTTGTTTTTGTTTTTTGTTTTGGCTGCCGGAGAAATTTTATTCCTCGTCCGTTCGTCTGCGTTTCAGTTATTTTATTGTTCAGGGGAATCACGATGCGAATTAGTTTTCAAATACCAAGAAATTTCCAATTTTAGTTCCCCCTGTAGCTGCCAATCTTCAAGAATTCATTTCCCGAGGGAAATTAACGATTTGGATTCATGTCTGATTTCTACGCGCAACCTTTTCGTATAAATATATATGCTGCAATTAATTGTTTCTGCTTTTATTTTTATTGGAGAACCGAAGAATTTCCCCTGTGTTAATTCTTCAATGTTTCAAGTGCTGTACTGTTCGGGGTAAAAATTCGATTGACATCTTATAATTCAAAACAAGACATATCCAAGTACAGTATACATAGGGACAATTATCTTTTCAAAGCAGAGAGGAAACGATTATCGCATTTTTCTTGTCTTTTGCTCTTTTAAAAACAATTTTTTCATTCGAAAGTCGTTTCATAGAACGGAAAATTCGTCTACACATGCTGACCAAGTTGCTTTAAATGCGCGAAACAGTAAGCTTGGTGTGGTATAGAAATTTGCAGAAATAACCCGCCTGATTTTCTCAATTAATTGAAAATCAGCGTCAATTATCAAAGCATTCTGTTGCAAGGAGACTTCGTGATGCAGTTTCTAATCATCATCCCTCTGAGATCAGGTATCCATATATAAAAGAAATAATTCATGGAACGGAAACATGTAAAAGTTGCTGCAGACATAAGTGGAAGTAAGGAATTCCGATGAGATTTGAAACAATCGTTTCACCCAGGAGTAAAGCATCTCGCGATTATAAGAGGAATTAATTCAAATTGGTGTGTTTTTTCTTGCGCGTTTACTATATTTCAGGTTGATCTTCTTGGACACCAAGTGTACGTTATTGTACATCCGGACGACCGTGGGATTTTTGCTCAGGCCCTACATCCTCAGCCCGGCAATCGTGAGTGTCAAATCTTCAATTGAACTGTTTAATTTTCTTGATCAAGTTTTCTCCCCAAATGAATCAGCGATAAACTTGTACACATGTTTTTTTTTTTAATTGTGGACGAATATTCTCCCGGAAATTTCATCAAAAAAGCATGTTTGAGTCTTGGATAACAGCTCTGCGTGGCTGTTGAATCTTGCTAAAGCCTGTTTCTGAGTTCCAAAGAGGCTTTTATCAGCGGCCTTAGTATAGTCTATGCAATGAATTTTAAAATTAAATCATAGGTCAGTGATCGAAGCCTCACTTATTTGGGAGGGCTTTGCTTCGAGGAAGACTGCGCTGAAAATCAGCTGTTGTCCGGAACTCTGACCCTTTTTTTCCAGTACTGCAATGCAGCATTCCTCGCACTGCATCACTCAAAAAATGTATGCATCATCCAAAACGGATATATTTTAAAAGTTTTCATTCATAAAATGGCAACGTTTTTCCAGGGATTTAAAAATTACTTACAGATGTTCAGTACATTTAAAATTTTCGTTTCGTTGAACTCGGGGTTTGGCGAGCGCATATTTCTTTTTCTTTTGCGGTTGACTCTCAGTCAATGCCCTGGACAACAGCCTGATTCATTTGCCTTTTGTCTGTTTATCCATTTTTCACCCATTTCACTGTTCAAAAACATTAAAATTTTCAGATTTCTTCATTCCAAAAGCAAGACATTTCAAAGTTTCTTTTTTCCGAATACCGAGCATCAGGTCTCATTATATGCACGAAAATGATTCATCTCCTTAATTCATGTCTGATTTAATGGCACAGTCCGATTTTTGAAACCTTTCAACGATCTTCTTGGCTTGAAATTAAAAGGGCAATTTCCCTTTCATCTCTACATCCATGTTTCAACTATAGCACTCTTCGAGAACAATTTATAATCTTATATTGTCATGTTTTAAAATCCCAAAGCAAGAAATTTCAACATTTTTCTTTCGAATATACGGAGCATCAGGTCTCATATCCTCGAAACGTATTCGTTTCTTGAATTCTTGTCTATTTTATACGCGCAGTACTCCGATTTCATTAACCTTTTCACGATCTTCTTGGTTTATTGGAAATAGACTGGGAATTTTTCTTTGGCCCGTTAATGCATGTTCCAACTGTTCGCATGTCACTCGAAAAAAATTTAACGCGTCATTTTTTTTTAAATTCCAAAACAAGAAATTCCAACCTTTTGTCCGAATACCGAGCATCAGGTGTCATAACCCTGTAAATGATATCCACCTATTGTTATCCTGGAAAAGGGAGGAAATACTTTTCCTCTTAATTTCACTTTTCCACCAGATTCCAATTCCACTCTTTCTGCATGTGTCATCAGATGGGAGTGGTTAATGTTCTAATTTAAAGACTATCATTTACTAGATTAATGAATCTAGTGTAACACCTCGCTTTGCTGTATAGTTGCAAATAGGTTAGATGCGATGATATCTCATTGCATCTCTGGTATCTCACACTCTGGTTTCCCACATTCATGTCCCAGTAATTTCCAGGGCAACTTTGGATCAGGAATTTGGAACACGTCAAGGCGTGTCCTTTTCCTGAGATTCACTTTCCCTATTCAAATGGGATACTTCCCATTTTGCAATCAAAACCATTCTAGATTTTGAGCAGTAAAGTAAAGGCTTAGCTAACCTGTTAAACTTTCCCAGTTCAAACTTCAGTCTGTGTTTCTCAGTCCACTGGACTTGGAGCATTTATGTTTGTCTTGTACATGTACGTCTTGTGTGTTTGCACTTTTATGAAAAACCGATGTATGATTATATTGTGAAGCATTGTACATCCGACTCGCAGTCATTTTAAATTTGTAGAAATAAAAAGAGACAACCCTATTGAATCCATGTATGATTTATGCACGCATTCCGATTTTCTGAACCTTTTCACAATCCTCTCGGCTCGAAATAGTGTACAGTAAGCAGCAGTAGGGAAGGCTAGGACCCCTTCTCAAGGGCATGCAAATTGGGAACAATCTGCATGTTGCAAAAATTTCGCGGTGAAGCCACAAAGCTATCCACATCCTGCTGAGTACAATGCTATATACCATCTGACAATATACGCACCATCAGTTAGTTATACGCGGCAAGAGATGCGTGTTCGCGGCGCAGTTCCCGCAGCATGCGGCGCACGTGGCCCACTTCGTCCCTCGCCCCGCAAAATACGAGGATAATCAACTCCGTAAACGTGTATTACGAAGTGCGGAAACAAAAAAAAAGGGAAAATGGCAGTTATATAGTAACAATCATAGGATCGTTTAATCAGGCAAAAAAAAAAAAGGAAATTATACGGGGTCGTAATTTACCCAGAGGCAACGACAGCAAAAACCCCAACTGCGCCGCTCTGAAGCGTTCCTTCTGCACTTTTATTTTCATTTTTTTATAGCTTTACGAAAATTACGACGACTGACTCGGCGTAAAAAGTTTCGCGTTCGTCTGCCATAAATAATTCTGAATAGAAAGTGCGGAACTCGGTCCTTGAGACAAGATTTCCTGTATAGAGTTACGTATTTTGCTCTGAAATGTTGTGACGTTTGAATGATTTGAGCTTGGCATTCAAGAATAATATTCCTGCAAATTCATGTCAGAGTTCGCATGCATGCAGCGAAAAGCTAATGCATTTCCTCGAATTTTTCTGCGGACCCCATTCTTAAGATATGTCCGATCAACTTCACGGATTCTGGGGCAATCAAGAACTGAGCACATTTTCCAAAAAAATAAAAAAATGCTTGGAGCTCTCCCAAAAAGAAAAATCATCTCGAAAATTTCGGAGTTGATCAGGAAAAAATTACGTGCGGAGCTTTTTAAACAATCACTTTAAAAAATCGTCAAATTAGCCATATTACATTTATTTTTCTAATATACTGTATAATGAAGGAAAAGAAACATTTCATAGTCCTGAAGTAACAGCAAGAAAAACTGTTCGATGGTTGACCAATGGCGAGTTATTGAAAGCTACGCGTAACCGG
Source organism: Notodromas monacha (assembly GCA_905338405.1). NCBI lineage: Eukaryota > Metazoa > Arthropoda > Ostracoda > Podocopida > Cyprididae > Notodromas > Notodromas monacha. The sequence continues at coordinate 34,213 of CAJPEX010000194.1, read as the reverse complement.
GACAAGCTTAAATATTTTGAAAATCAACACATTTTATGAAAATCGAAGGTTACAGGCGAAATTTCAACTACGTGACACTTATCGAATGTTTCTACTTTTTTATTTACCCTGTATATGAGCAGAAAAAAACATTGAGCTTGCATAAATAGATTTGAGCGAAAGTGAAATGAATTTATTATTTTGAAAGGTCAACTTCGTTACACGTGTCAGTTTGAACCGGGGCTAAATGACGCAAGGCTTCTAATAAAAAAGAAGCCTCATCCCTCATCAACTTCTGACAAAACTATTATTCATCCCAGTTCCTGACAATGAAACCACTGCTATAATTAGACCACGAGACGTGCTCAGCAATAACGCGATGCTGTTATCTCGCCTGTTGACTGGTTGGAAATTCTAGAGACAATGGTTAGTATATCTAGTCTAAAAGTTGTGATAATGGGTGAGAAATTCCTGATCGTATTTTTGTTTTCTCCCGCTGCCAGAAAAGGAGGAGATAATGTCCTCGAGCTAGCTTACATATCATTGAATGGCCCCCGCATTGACGTACCACGAATCAAATCCCTTTTCTCACATTAATCACAGGCTTTCAACCAATTCCCTGATTTTCTTTCTTCTGGGTGCAAAAATTGGGCTCTCAATCGGGAATGAAAGAAAAGCTGTGTATTTAGGGTATGACGATCGGCGCGCGCGTGTGGATCCAGCAACTCGTACATACGCCCCCGTACATATATTCTGATTTATTCCGAATGGGGTTTCTTCTATATACGCATTCCCGGGATGGTCTTTTATACACGCGTGGGATCCAGCTGAGGAAAACGCAGTGATGCTATGTATAAAAGGCACGCGAATCTTCCCGGCGACCCGAATGCGTACACAATCGAACCCGGCGTTTTTTTGCGTCGAACCCCGCGCGAGTCCGATTATTTTTGCTCGGGAACGACGTCATACTTGGATTATTCCCAAAGCACTTTTCGTGAAATGGATACGGTAATTAATTCCCTGACTTCAAATGAACTGCAACAACAAAAGCCTCTTCAACTGCAAAAAAAAAAAATTCACCCCAGTGCAGCCAGAAAAATTAACTGAAGCTAAACCGAAAATTAACGGGGAAAAATTCAAGGCCGTGTATCCTATTGATCTAGTTAATGAGCGTTTATCAATGTTTTTCTTTCAAGTTACCTTTAGTCATTTTGCGCTTTAGAGTTTTGTTCTCATATTACATCAGGGCTCATGATGAACCCGAGCCAAAATGATTGAGAACTGTTCAAATACTATGGTGATCACTACTGAGCTAAAAAAAATGGTTTTGATTGCTGTCAAAATGTAATGATGGGTTGAAGGGAAGAATTATGGCAAGAAAGAAAAAATGAGCGTTCCCGTTGAGTTGAAAAAAATAAATTCTTCAGAATCCTAGTAACCAGAACAAATATGCTTGCATATCGTGAAAAATGGTTCGACCAAATTTTAATTTATGACACTACATTTATCTCAGTTTCCCCGTAACGTCTCGAGTGCAAACTTCCCACTGCTCTTCTTTTTATCAGAATTTCATCCTTTATTTTTCCGGAGCGAGAGATTATCAAGCAGAAATGGATATTACATTCCACGATGTTATTATTTGTCGACAGAAAATACCAAGGAACATCGACAGTTTTGCTGCCGTGTCTCCGAAAGGACTATGTCACGATCAGAGCCACACAGATACATATTTATGTCCATCACTGGACATTTGTTGCACATGTCTGAGCTATCAACACAAAATGAAGTTGAAAAGAGCAACAGCGAGTGCGAATTTCCGACCAGCTCGACTTCGTTGTTGACAAATGCGAGTCAATTCAACATATTTTATCCCGGTGAGGAATCAAAGTCTATTTTTTTTTAATTGCACCTCACATTCCTAAAATAAGCCAAACATTTGAGGTTTTCTGAGTAATACCAGGAGCTTTCTAATTTTCTAAAAGAACCTGACGAATTTCCGGAAAATAGTTGAACTTTGATAAGTCGAAACTAGATCGAATTTTTTAAAACTGAATTCTTTTAAATTCACTTGGAAATGATGCACTAAAAATCTCCCTAACTCAAAGGCTTTTCCTCTAAAACCTCTGTAAGTCACATTTTCTGAGGCTTTTTCGCTATTATTTTCTTGACGCAGGAAAGAGGAAAGCAATAAAAAAAGTAACCAAATGTGTCTTGAAAGGAAGTGAAAGACAAATTGTGCTAATGAACCCCTGCATCCAAGTTCAACACATTGCGAACTTATTTAAAAAGCACTTGAAGGCCCAGAATATCACCATTTACAATTTTCTGCAATTCTTCCACATTTCCTCATAACACAAATGCTTGTTCCTCGACTTAAAATCTTCTTAAATCACAACCTCCCTAAGTCAAAGTTTTTTTTCCTGGTCCCTTGAAATTCGACTTAAAAAGGTTCGACTGTACAGTATTTGATTTATGTTGGGTATTGCACTTTTGCTCGCCGCGAAGGAAGGTCCAGAATTTTTGCTCAATTTCCTCGTACTTAGGTGACAGGAAAGTGTCGCAAAACCAGTTGGATGACTGGTTGTTCCTCGGGATTGCATCACCAGTCAAATCTGCGACCATTCTTGGACTCACGTTATACCAGACCATGCAAGACGAGTATTACACCAGACACATGTTAGACGGCCGCATTGTCAACTCCGATCAGAGGTCAGGCTTTTTGTTTCAACGCCTGTGTTCGTGTAAATTAAAAAAAAAAAGTGTAATTCAAATCAAGCTGACTTGAGGGAACAGGACTCTTATGCCGTATTAGCTAAACTTCTGTTATTATTTCGTATATTTTATTACCGTCTGCACCTTGATGTTCGTGTATGTCGACGCTACAAAAAAAATTGACTTTTGTTTGATAAAAAATAGAATGACAGCTCATCAAAATTGGACATTTTAAGGCATACTGATGTAAATAAAAAGGGTATATTTTCTATTGTATTTTTCCAGGGTTTCCGTGATCATTCCTTAATCCGCATTTGCCTTCACAGAACATTTTTGAACTTAACGTAGTTTCCTTCTCTGAAATTCAGTTTGAAGGACAGAATAATATGCTTCTGTCATCAATTGTCTTCAACTGCAGCAACAAAACCTTCACCCCTGCTTGGCAAGAAAATTAACTGAAACATTTCAAGACATGTGCGTCTCCTATATACACATATAGATTTAGGTAATCATCTCTTTTGAAAAGTTCCTTCAAGTATAACTAAGGCATAAATGTTCTTCTGCGTCATAAAGCTTGAAAAAAGTTCCTATGAAAATCAAGGAATTATTTACAATGTTGTCTAAAATATATGAACTTCTTAAGTATAACGAATCGCTTTAAATTTGCGTTTCTTCGCTCGCAAGAAAGTTGATTCGTAAGATAAAATCTGAAGAAAACGAGAATCCAAGAAGGAAATCGTTACTTTTCCAGCACGAAGCTATTAAAAAGCCAGCCTTTAAGCTCGCATTTTTTATACGAATGCATTTTATGGTTCATTCATTTATTTGAATGCAATTTCCAGGATTTCCCTCGTAGCTGGGTACACAGTGGAAGAGGTACTTGGAAAAAGTGGGTTTTCCTATGTGCTAAGCGAGGACAAAACCATGGCTGCTCTGCTGCATCGAGAAAGTAAGCTTATAAAGAAAGTTAGAGCGTTATAAAAAGTAGTTCTGTACTTATATGTCATAGAAATAAAAAACTCTGAACCTTTTAACTACTTTAAATATGACACAAGTCTTATTTCATCAAGGAGGCGACTAAACCCTGTGGACAGTTTCTGGATTCCCCCAGTCTTTCGTTTTTAATTGCCAATCTAACAAGAAAGCTAGTCTTGTAAACAGTTTGGAAATCTCAAGACAATAACCAACTAAAATTTATTCCGAACAGTGGAAAATTTATCTTTGACTGATTATTTGTGTCAGTGAAAAGCGCTCACACTTGGAAAACGTTTTGTATACAGTATTCGCAAGCAAACAAAAAACTAATAGTGATATTACGTGAACTTAATCTTCACGTGCCAAAGCCAATCATTTTTTAAGCCACGAAAACAACGGAATCGGTCATCACTCAAACTAGATTTCCGCCCCCTCCCTTTGAAAGGGAAACCTGATTTTCGGTGCTGAGATATCACATTTATGTCAAAAAAGTTTATTTTATGGCTCTCGCCCGTTTGACTCTCTGTCTTACGGAATTCAAATCAAAACCAGTTGGGGAAAAGGGAATACGCCTGCAATCGAAAACTAAATTCGTCATTCATTTATTTTTCTGCACTTCAATGTACCAGTGTTGTTCAGCAGTCGGGATGGATCTGCCCAGGTGACCTACAGACTCCGGACGAAGACGGACGAATTCGTGTACTTGAAAACCAAGGGCTTTCTTTCAATCTCGCAATATTTTTCATCAAGACATGAATATACAGTATCTTTATTTTTTGAGACTTGGAAAATTGATGAAATTTATACTGTGTTCAGAATAAAGTAGTTCCTCCGCTGATTTGGGACACAACAGTTTCTGGATTCCCCCGCTCTTTCGTTTTTAATTACCAATCTAACAAGAAAGCTAGTCTTGTAAACAGTTTGGAAATCTCAAGACAATAACCAACTAAAATTTATTCCGAACAGTGGAAAATTTATCTTTGACTGATTATTTGTGTCAGTGAAAAGCGCACACACTTGGAAAACGTTTTGTGTACAGTATTCGCAAAAAAAAAACAAAAAAACAGGTGATATTACGTGAACTCAATTTTCACGTGCCAAAGCCAATCATACTTTAAGCCAAGAAAACAACGGAAACGGTCATCACTCAAACTAAATTTCCGCGCTTTGCCTTTGAAAGGGAAAACTTATATTCGGTGCTGAGATGTCACATGTCAAAAATGTTTAATTTTTGTCTCTCGCCCGTTTGACTCTCTGTCTTACGGAATTCAAATCAAAACCAGTTGGGGAAAAGGGATTAAGCTTGTGATCGAAAACTAAATTTGTCATTCATTTATTTTTCTGCACTTCAATGTACCAGTGTTGTTCAGCAGTCGGGATGGATCTGCCCAGGTGACCTACAGACTCCGGACGAAGACGGACGAATTCGTGTACTTGAAAACCAAGGGCTTCCTGGAGTTCAACCGCAGCAACGACGCCGTGGAGTCGTTCATTTGCATCAACGCCATGATCAGGTACTGTATTATATACTGTAGTACACAAGTACTGTGACCGAAAAAAAGGAGCGAGATGAGCGGCAATATGAAAAGCAGCAGCAGAGCACTATCATAAATCCCCGAGGAATGAACCGGGTGTAACGCGTGCACGTACCTTGCAAACAAGTTTCAGACCCGCGATTGCATCTTTGTCGCATAAATAGAAACTCGAGATACTGGCGTATCTTTTCAAGAACAACGTATAAAAAGCAATGAAATAATTGAATTAGCAGTTTCGTGCGACGAATGAGTTACGCTCGGAATCGAGCTCTGCAATACTGTGGGCTTACTGCTGAAAGTTCGCCCACAGCTGTTTTTAATTTTGGTTCTTCTCAAGGATGCATCACAATATGCTTATTACGTTGATGTACCACATCGCTCTTCATTAAATTGAAAATTGGAATTCCATTGAAACTCAATGAGTGCTTAAATTGCAATCTGACCCTGGTCACGTTTTCTTCCTATTTGAAACAAGCTTCTGGCGAAGCGTTTTTTGTTGTTCTACGTTTACAAACATATATGCCTCGTTCACTCGTATTTTTTAAATGATCGCGGTTGTAATATGGAGCAGTAAAATTTTTTAACGCACATATACCAATACATTTCATTTTAATCAGACGCGGAAAGATAATTTATTATTTGAAACCCAGATTAACTATCAAGAAGTATTTTTGAGCTTGGCGATACTGGTTTGACAAATGCGGTCTGAAACATTTTTTACGGAACAAGATATACAGTATTTTTTGAATATTCGAAAAAATGGAATAATGATTTATTCATGTATATTTTTTGGTGATCATACATTTTCCATAGAATTTTTTATCTCCAGCAATCATAATTTTTGACATACTGCATTTATCTGAAATTGTATATTCCAGTTCATGGTTCCAAACGTGTCTCTATAGAGTATAATATTTGAAGAAACAACACAGAAAAGAGATAAACTTTATACTGTAGTACCATATACCATGCAAAATGAGTAAATCGAAATTTGCAACTTAATTTTCAAACAAAATTCCGCGTTTTGTCTTTTGAATTTTTAGGTTTTGTTGTTCAAAATGTTCTCCAAAATCTTGCGAAAGATGTTTTAAGTGCCGTGGGTGTAAATTAAGGATCCACTCATTTGATAACAGCGACACCTATGATTAAATATTTGTGATCTCATTCCAGCGACGCGGAAGGGCGGGTCGAGATGCGGAGGCAGGTCGAGCTCTATCGCAACTCGCCTCTGCTGCGCCAATACGCCGCTCGGATGGAGACGAACGGATCCTGGATGCCACCGAATCAGGTCGCCCAAGGAATGCTCAAGTTCGGCTCGCAAACATACTCACCCTTCGTCCCAGGCACATTCACGCCGAATTCCCCAATTTACCCGTCTATTCCGCCATACGCGGCTGCGCCAACATACGCCAACATCAGCTCACCTAGTACACCCCGTTGCAACGGAAACTCTTCGTTGTCCCCCGAAATGCTCGGGAACGGGGCTTCTTCAGCATCACTGGTGAGTTATCCTGAAGAAAGTGGCGAAACCCTCTGTTCGAACGAATCTTGCCACAAGACAAACGATTTTAATAGTCTTGAGCGCTAGATTGAATTCATTTGATTGAATAAAACGAACGGATGCTTTAGGTTCATTCCTGCAACATTCTTTATTCGAGGATACATTTTTTGCCCAGCGGAATGAATTCAGTGTTGCTGGTATTGTTATCTTTAGCTGTACTAATTAAAAAAGACAATAGTTGTAAAAAAAATATGATTAAGAATTTCGCACAATAGTACAAGCACAAATCAAATAACGTGATATTGTAGAATGCAGGAAAGACTTCCGAAAACAAAGCACGTCTTCCTGAGAGCAACTCTAGGAATATTTTTGGAAGGTACGCAACAATATTCACAGAAATGCAATACAATCTTGTCATAACAAACTTTGGGGATCACAGAAAAAAAATTATGCAGGTTAAACATGAACATCACAAAACTGTTCTATCCTTGAGGAAATGTCCTGCTTTTGAGGAGATTAATATGCTCATATGTATTTATCTTATTTACAAGAATGCTAGAGATTTGGGAAAAGCTAGAGTTTCAAAATGCTATCCTAATTGTGGGAAACACTTTGAAAATTGCATCTTTATAGGGCATAATGAGAACAGGAAATGATTTTACTCAGGAAAAAATTGTCTTTAAAGAAATGGAGTTTCTGAAACATTGCTGTATTTGTAAAGAAAGAAATATTATAAAGACAATAGAGATTCTCGAGAAAGTTTCATGCAGTCATTTCTAGGTAACAGTATTAAAAAAAAGCAAATGACACTAGAGGCATCTCAGATCTAGCAGGAAACCAATTTAACAAAATGTTTTCTATTTAAGATTGTGATTCATCAATAAGATGCGTTCTTAAATTATACAGTACATGAAATTTCACATTCGAGTAAATATTATAAATCACGGCCTATCTGAAGTCCTCTTTTTCTCAAGTTATGGATGAATTGCTTTTCTTGCGAGCTTTCGAACAATTTTCGCATTTCCTTCCGACCCTGTCATTTTTTAATCTTCTTCGTTTTCAGAGTCACCAGCAACACGTTGTTCCTCACGAAATTGACAATATTCTAAATCCTGCTTATCCTGCTGGCATTCCACTGTCGATTCCCATCAGTCAACGAAACTCTGCCATTCTTGGACTTGAGGAGCACCATCAGAATCACATACCGGAAATAGATCCGGGTCATTCATCACCTGCGACCCGGCCTGTTGCGACCCCTTACACCAACAATGGGCTTTGTCATGGATATAATGCGGATGATTTTGTCAATAATGAGCAACACAGATTAACGAATGGGATTCAAAACGGGCATCATCATCCTCACCATCATAGCTCGCAGGTTTCTATATATGGACCTTTTCTTTATTTTTATTTTTTCACCATGATGATTGAGAAACTAATTTCCATTTCAGCTTCATCAAGTTGTTATAGGCAACACGAATTAAGTAATCTCAATAATTTTTATGGCCATAATCGAAATATGGCTAAGATTATAACGCCATATTGGCCTTATTGGGATATCAAGCAAAAATTTCAAATATCTCAGAGCATTAATGACTTTGAAATTGCAGTTGAACTCGATAACTGCAACCTAATTTTTTTTTTATTTACGAAAAAGTACATTGTTTCTAAAGGAATGATCCGAACAATGACTTGAAAAAATCAATATAGGGGAATTCACTGAGGGAGGTTTGAATTATTGCCTGACTTGAAAGCTTTCCCCCTTAAGCTTCTATAACTGACATTTTCTGGAGGCACTTGAGCTATTATTTTTGTGACCCGAGAAAAATAAGAACAATAAAGATAAAACTTTATGCTTTTTGAAAGGAAGTGAAAGGCAATTTGGGCAAATAATCCCTTGCCTTCAAGTTCAGCATCCTGTCAACTTTTTATGTATCAGGACAAAAACGATAATTCATTTCGACATCCTAATTTGTCTTTTTTGAGACAAATATGTTAGTTTCCCTAACTCAAAACCTCCCCGAATCACATTTTTCCGGTCCGTTGGGATTTGAATTGAAGAGGTTCAACTGTAAATTAAATTGACGCAGCCTATATCAAGGAGCGAATAAAATATCTGGGTTAATTCCGGTTTATGGGTTGATGAAGAATTTGGAAAATTAATGGACACTTCTATGTAAACCAAAGCATTTGCGCAGGAAAAATATTGTTCGAAATGCCTTAAACTTTATCTAGAATCTCAAGCACTCGCGTAGATTGTGTCTCACCGTACCTCAATTAAGCAACATTTCGGATAAGGATCAGCATTAGTTGAATTGAAACAAAAGTATTCAAGGAGAACAGTTTGGATGAAGTAATAATGTTGAGAAGTCTTCGAGAGTTCCGCACGTTTCACAGAAAAAGCATCAATCTTCGACGCAATCACTGTATTGTATTCGAATTATAATTATGATACGAAAATGCTTGGATTCATTCAAATTACTGCAAACTTTCACAGTCGATTAAAAAAAATGAACCAAACAAGTAATCTTCGTGTGAGTAATCCTTGAAAACCGAATTTATTCTCCGAAGGTGACTGTGGAATGTAACCCTCAACAACCGATGACTACGGATCAGCACAGTCGAAAACTGGACCCGTACCCGCCGCGTGTGGGCAGCATTTGGACCCCACCAACGATGTCTCGAGCGTCGAGTGTCGGAATGATCCTCAGCAGGTCCCAGCCTCATGAAACTAGGTGTCGCACGCTGCAACCCCACAACTCATCCACGGACCCGCAGCAACCATCAGCAATCGAATCCTCACCCTCTTTCCAACAGTCATCATCCTCACCATCCACGAATGGGATTCTTGGAAGAGGGAACCACGATGATCATCCCTGGCCCTGCGACCCTTGCTGTCAGTCTGGTGGTTCCGGTGGTGCCAGATGCGCCGACGCCGGTAACGGTGACGAGTTCCGTTCGCATCACGGCTGGCCAGTAAAGTGTGCACCTTACCGGTAGTTATTCTCCACCACAGGTGCCGCTTCGTCTCTGTCTATTTCACTCTTTCTCTTCCGTCTCAGCTCTACTTTATTTAAATCGCGGATTATCCGATCATTCAATCAACAGCGCACAGCAATTGTCGATCAATTCAAAGAAAAAGCGGCCGCCTGAGTAAGAAGAGAGAGTAAGAAACGTACCAGCGTTTTCCAGTCTTTAATTTTGATTGAAAAATGTACATAAAATCCACGAGTAAGACAGGCATCCCATTTTCACTAACTTTAAAACTGCAATAACCTGTATCTAAAAAAGAGGAACACCCACATTTGATTTTAACCATGACTTTAACCTGGATTTAACCAATTTCAATTAATTTAATTAATAAGTCTTTGTGGTAAAATGGGTCCAACATTTCTCACTAGGATCAAGTTTATCATGCACCTCAACTTCGAAAACTGTTGGAAAATTTTATACCCGCCTATATGACGCACACACTCCTTTCCCATCGATTTTCATAAAAATCTTCAAAATGTCATTGAAATTCCTGGGAAAAAAATTTACTACGCGAAAATAGCGAATCTCCAAAATTTACCCATGTTGCATAAATACCTGTATTTGTACGAGGGTTTTCCCAAATCCGTGCGGGAAAGAATGTTTACGAGGCCTGTAAGAATGTGAAAATTTGTTTTATAGTTTTTCCTATGATGTTCTAGGCTTCCCATTCTTATCACATTTTTACCGGCCTTGAAAATATCGCATCTACGCGGAACTGGGACAGCCCTAATGTGTGCCACGCCCAGGAAAGCAGGCAAGATCATTGTGCAAAAAAAAAAAAAACTGTCCCGGCAGAACGAAAAAAAAATAAAAGCGAAGAAATTTCGAAAAAAACAGAAACTTCAATGTTTAATTCGCATTCGCCGGGGATTATATTTAAATGCGAACCCTATTTGGCGGATGCATTACCTGACAGTTTCTGAATATGTTCACGTTCAATGTTCACACAAAAAATTACCTTGCACAAAACCTTTTATTTCGTTGGCACATGGGTTTTTTTTTATGGGCATTATTTTGGAAAAAAAATTTCCGGTGCGTCGTTTTCTTCTCTCGCCTCGCATAATTTGCGTTACAAGTTTCATGAAAGCTAGCTGAGGATTTTGAATTCGCTCGTTGGTTATAGGATTTCCCGGATGTTTCTGAATAGTTTAATTTTCTCCTCAGGACTGCGGAAGATGTAGTTCAAGTTTCTAGTTCAACCGAAAATCCGAATGGCATTTGCATGATCAGTAGCAGCACGACGAAAGAAAACATCGGGGACGATCATCGAGCAGAACCGAGCAACTCTGTGTTTGCTGAACAAAGATGAGGCTCATGTTTGATGAAATCACATAATTTAAGTCATCGTGCTTCATTTGTTTACGATAATCCATAAATGATTTCGACGTTTCGATGATTGAATTTTGTGTTCTAATTTTTTTTTCTCTTCTGAAGCATTTGACTCATCGGAGAGATATTTCTTCCAACAGATATTTTTTTTCTGTCGCCTGTGGAGGAATTTTGCTTGGATATGTTCATGTTAATTGGTTGGAAACGATGTATCCGAAATTAATTGAGGCATTATCAACTTCGTCGGCATTATCATCAGGACACATACAACGTAAGTGTAAATTCATTGAGGAAGAAATTGGCGGTTTTGAAATTCATTATGGAGGACAAATCATGAAATAGGGATTGGTCAACTCATCATTTAGGTTTTTAACTATGGACTGACGATAAAAATAGCAATATCACGTCACAGCTTTTAGAATTGATGATTCTAACAATTCTAATTGTCATTGGGTGCAGGTTGTTTTATTATATAATTTTAGAAATTGCGCAGCAATCCTACGTCTTGCGCAATTATTTAGACGTACTGTTCTCACGTGAGTCGGAATTTAAAACAATAATAAAAGTAATGTTTAGTTTTAAACTGAATAATTTTTTTGAGGGGCAAAGAAAAAGATTTTTTACTACGTTTTGTCGCGTTGGATGTTCTCAGATGAAAAACTCTGAGTGCCAATAAGCTGGGTGATTGTGTGAGGCATAAATGCCAACATTTGATTTTTTGCGTGAATTGCTGGGGCGTACGTTCTCTGCTGTTGCTACAAAATGGTACAATTTGGTTTTTATGTTTTTTTGTTTATTTGTTGAAAATGGATGACGAAAGCTAAATCTTCGCCTTGGAATATTCAGTCAGTGGCTCATTTTTGTGGATGTCTTCGGTGTGTTTGCGTTGCGTAGTCGAGAAGTGATCCTCTTCTCGTTCGCTGTTGGGCATGTATTTTTCCTGCTATTTTCCTCTCAAGAAGCAAATATTTTCTAAAATATGTGCTGTATAACTTTTGTCGCGATGCTACGTAGATCTCTGATTCGATGCTGAAGAAGTCGTCGTTGATGTGACTCGATGTTGGAGAAAGAAATGGATTGTGGTTCCTCGCACTCGTTATTTATCTCAAGACTAGAAAGATAATTAATATCCCCTACCCTTTCCTCCCATCCGACATAGTATATTGTCAAGTTTCAAAAGTTACGTTTTTTGCTTCAAATTGATGAAATCAATCATCAATTCTGAACAAATATCAGTGAACAAAACAGTGGCTGAGATGATTTGTTCATCCGATAATCGCAGTGTTAAATTTCAAACTAAAATATATGCTCAACCTTGTCTAGTACAAAGAACTTCTGAGGGAGATTTTCAGGGGGAAAATATGAAAGTATTCTAATTATTGAAACAGTTTTTAAGACGGGACGGAACAAATTCCAGTTTTTCAAGTTAATTGCAGTAAATCTCCGGAACGCTCTCGTCATGTCACGTTCAAAAAGCTAAATTCATGGAAGCTCCTCGATCATTTTAACGTATCCAATTTTATCTTTTTTAAATATTCCTGGTATCGTAGTACGACCAGCATGCTCATTTAAAATGATGAACTAAGGGGAAAAAATATCGCATTCAGTTTCTCAAGAAAATATATACAGGGTTGAAAGTGTGGATTAAATCACATTTTCTCTTATTCACGCGTAGCTTTAAATGACCTTTAAACTGTCAGATCTCAGATTTGCAAATCGATCTATATTCCACCATTTTCACATTTTAAAAAATGTTCTAGATATTTTTTCTACGTAATAGAGAAGGAAATATAACTCTACGCGACCTTTCTCAATTTCACGTAAATTTAAACACTGCTCTTTATTTAGGTGTTACCTGTATTAAATTATTATTCTCAGGAAAAAAAAGTTGCAGTGTAAGGATTTTATCAAACAATCCTGAAATTTTTCCCTCAGGCACAGCAAAAATCGCGAATGCCCGATTATTGGGACGTTATTTGAAGCCAGGCATACAAAGGTTGGTTCATAAGTTTTGAGACTTTTTGAATTAGATCCAACGGAATTTCAGCAATTCCAAAATCTTCCCCCACTCGCCTATAGACGCATAATTTGGCCAAAATTCAGTAGTAGTGATCAACATACTCTCCGCCGATTTCAATGCTTTTTTTCATGCAATAAATCCCACGCTGAACAGTGCCAAAAATCAAGTTTTTTCACTGTTTCGATCGTTGGATTTATCACATAAAAAATGCATTGAAATCGGCGGAGAGTAAGTTGAACACACGGAAGTGTTGCCAAATGATGGGGCTACGGGAGTTTAAAAAAAGATAATTTGGAATTGTTCAAACTCCGTTAGATATCCGGTACTCAAAAAGTCTCAAAACTTATGAGCCAACCCTCGTACGCACCTGCGTAAGTCTACTTGGAAAATCCAGAATCAGTGAGACACTTCATCAAAATTTCAAAGAATTTTCAAAATTTCGGAGGAATTTATTGAAGTGTTAGCCACGTGATGATCTCTTGTCAAATGGAAAACAACAATGTGCATGTGGGAACTCAGTGGTAACAGCAAAATGGTATGAGGGAAACTTTGTTCAAAAGCAGTTTCTCTCAAATTGCCACAACTTCAGAATGTGCGTTTTGAATTGACCCCGTGACAATAAGCAAAGGGCGGTTACATTCGGAGTTACTGAAAGTCACGACCGTTATACGGGGTTTGCTGACGAAGTTGCAAATGAGTTCGTGCAAATTCTTGATGAGTTCTGGTCCAACAGCGTCATCAAAAACTTCCACGCAGTATTATCTGCTCCGCAAATGGGGCACAACAACATCACGGGAATTCCTTTCCTTGGTTTTTTTTTACAAGATTCAAGAAGCAATTTTACGTTCCTTTGAGGAATTTACATAATGCGACGATGAAGTCGATCGCATCTTGTTTTCGTTTCTCGCTGGAATACGAGTTACAGTATTTTGCGTCCAGCAACATTATCTTCGTTTTGGAAAACGAAGCAGGTGCTGATCGATTTTTGCATTTAAAGGCAACGTTAATTCCCGTATTACTAATGAGTTTATCTGGGGGGAAAGGCTTCTACATGAGCAATTTATAAGCAGATGTTGAAGAGAAACGTGTGGAAAATATGCATGGAATTTTTATGCCGTGTCAAGATTGACGGGCTTTGTCTTGTGTTTTTCAAAACATGCTTTCTGAATATTTATGTTTTTGCCTTGCGAATAATAACTTTTCTGAACTTTCTTAAAACCAAGGCATCATTTATAAAATCAGCAATGACTCAACGTTCGTATTGAGAATCATTTCTGTTCGGAAAATAATCACGTGTACAACAAGCATCGATAAACGCCTTTTAGACGAAATCCCCTGCTTCAGAAATCAGAAGTAACCCCCTTCTTTGGCACAAAACCGTGAAATGCATTTGACGAATTTTCAGCAGATGTTCAGGGTCATCCGGAGCAAAAAACAATCGATGAGTCGGAATTTGTGTGACGTGGAACTCGGTTATTTTCTCAAGTGATCCCATCGAAAAGAGACTTCATTCGCTCTCTCATCTGATTAAAATCTGCTCTGTGCCGAATCTCACAAAAGTCGAATGATGAATCGCTTGTAACTGTATAACTCAAATTACGCAGCTCTTGCCGTCGATTCTGTTGAAAACCCACAACAATGCACCCCAACAGCGTTTGCCTTCTATCTCCGATCTGTTCGGAGGCGAAATTACACGAACTGTCAGAACTGAGATATTTTGTCTATTCTCTGTGATTTGAACTTCGTGCGTGATTATAAAAATTAGAAAAAAACATTTTAAAACGCTGACAATCAAATTTCAGTTGAATACCGCATATTAATAAGTTGATCACCGCGTTTGAATAAAAAAACGGAGAACAAGGTCCAGGCTTTTTAATCAAGGTATGAAGACAGAGTTTAAAGGAAATTTTAAATATGCGCGGTCCAAAACAATTCGGAAATAGAAAGCCGTTCAAAACTTTGAAGTTTCAAACATATATTCAAAATCCACGTGAGAATTCTCTGAAAATGCCCAGCAACTTCTCGACATGATGATGAAGAAAGAAAGAGTTTGTCGAATTGCAACTATCAAGTTTTGTGACCATGCAAGCACCTTCCGTGGAAATGCATTTTGCTTTGAGATTTGCTGATGTCGAGAAATTCTCCAATTAAACATTCGAAAACGAAAACATAATTGCTTTAAATCACAAAGCAAGAGTGAGCGATTTTCGAAAAACTAAGTCCGCATATTCAGTATATTTGAAAGGTCAGCATTGAAGCGAAGGGGTTCTTTTATTATCATCGTCCTCGTATCTGTACGGTAATTTTTAACCACAACTAAAAAAATCCACAGAATCTTTGAACTCATATTTGGTGAAAAAAAACCGATTTGGTCGTGAAAAGCGTGGGAAACAGCATTGATGAGGCATCAGGTGTTTAATGATTGAACGATGGCGATTACTGCCGATGCACGTGTCTCCCGTCAGCCGAGAAATAAATGCCTTTTATAATTAATCTATCGATAGCAATGAATGACCTATGCATTCCTATTATTTTATACATGCCGGACATGAGACCGAAACGAGTCACTTCCGAGTATCAGTTTTTTGTACCAGCAAATAAATTGGATATTCATTATAATGGGCCTTCACGGTTTTGGTTACTGGTCTGAATAATGGCGGATCATTAAAAAATAAAGATTTCCAACCGAGATTATCATGAATTTGGTTGAGCTAAGGATTTAATTTTAAACATTTTTAAAAGTTTCCGATCAAAGTTTACTAAATCGACGCAGTAAACGCTTACATTAATAGTCATTCCTTTTGCCACGACGGCCATGTGAGGAAACATCTAATTTTTTCGCTGAATTTCTTAATTAAGCATTGTGGATTCTGTCAGTTCCGTTGTCAGAATCTTTGAATTGAAATTAAATACATGAAGTGCATAATATAATTTTTAAGGGGTTTCACGTTGAGGGACAACCTCGGGTTTTGGGATATATTTTGGAAAGAACATTGCATGAACACTAAGAAAGAACATTTCCGCCTGTCTGGAAAATATAAAGAAGAAGACCGAATAGTGCTAATAGGTGGTACCAATTAATGCAAGGTTTCAAATTGAAATCAAATGGACCAAGTTTGTAGAGAGCATGAATTACTGTATTACTGTGAGTGGCTCTCGAGGTTTCAATTTTATAGTTTCCGAATGTGGAGAGCGTCGCATTAATACAAGCGAAAAGTATTTTTCTCTTCAGTCTACCAACTACTATCCCTATTGGGCCACTAGATGTCGCTGCTCTCCCAAGGCAGGCAGACATTGCGGCGTGTGTTTTGAGCATGTGACATCAGCGGCCAATTCAGATTCTTTTGAGCCAAATTGGAGGGTGAGGAGGAGGGAGAGATTCAGCATCCAAGTTCCAACTTGGATGCTAATCAAGATGGCATTTGAAAGCCATCTTTCAAGGAAGAAGGATCTCTGTTTAGTTGTTGGATGGCAGTTGTGATTTGTGTTGAACAATTTTCTGTTTTTTGAGATTGTTGGTGTGTGTTCTGATTTCTTATTGATCCTCACCCCCCGCTGAATTTGTGTTTATCCTGTTTGTGTTTTTGTGCAAATAAAATACTTTTGAAGAGTCTCCTATAAAGAGGACGAGGCTGCATAACGGCTGATTCCATTTTTTATTCCTTCTCATTTACTTTTGTTGAATCTGGCCCAACAATCCTTCCATTTCAGAATACTATCCAATAATTTTTCAATTGTTGAATCAGCTGTGTCTGCACCATTGTTTAAAAAGAAGAAGAAGAATATGAAATAGCTCTAAAATAAAAGTGATATCAATGCAAGGTTTCAAATTGAAATCAAATGGACCATCTTCGTAGAAAGCATGAATACTGCAAACTGTAATACTTCGAGTGGCTCTGGGGGCTTCAATTTTCCATATACTGTAGATAGTTTCCAAATGTGAAGAAACTGAGGAAGTTGAATTAAAACAAAACAAAAAACAAAAATTCTGTTCAGTCTACCAACTACCATCTTTCCGTTTCAAAATATTATACAATATTTCTTACATTTTTGAATCGGCTATACCTGCACCACCGCCTGTTAAAAAATAAAATAATGTAACGCAGAAAAAAAGTGGTATCAATGCGAGGTTTCAAATTGAAATTGAATGGACCAAGCCCATGGAAAGTATAATATGAATATGTTACATTAATAAGTGGCTCACGAGGTTTCAATTTTCTATTGATACAGTTTCCGAATGTGGAGGAATGATTAATGAATAGTCGCATTAAAAAAAGTTTTCTTTTCAATCTATCAACTAATATCGTTCCGTTTCAAAACACATTACAGGTGCTATAAAATATTTTTTAATTTATTAAATCGGCTACCTATACACCACCGCCTGTCTGAAAAAAAGAAAAAAAAGAATCTGAATTAGAGATAAAAGAAAGGTGGTATCAATGCAAGAAAATATGAATACTCCATACTGTATTACTTTGAGTGGCTCTCGATGTTTACATTTTTTATTGAAACAGTTTCCGAATGCGGTGAACGTCGCATTAAAAAAAAAATTTTCGATCCAGTCTATCAACTATTATCTTTCCGTCTCAAAACACTACACACTATTTCTTCCATTATTGTATCGGCTACCTACACCAACACCTGTCTCGAAAAAATTAAAAAAAGAATATGAAATAGACATAAAAGAAAGGTGGTATCAATTCAAGGTTTCAAATTGAAATCGAATGGACCAAGTTTGTAGAAAGTATGAATACTGCATTCTGTACTACTTTGAGTGGCTCTCGAGGATTCAATTCTCCATTGAGATACTTTCCGAATGTGGAGGAAGTCGCATTAAAACCACAAAAAAATTTTTCTATCCACTCTACCAACTACGATCTTTCCGTTTCAAAACACTAAACACTATTTCTTCTATTATTGTATCGGCCACCTATACACCACCGCCTGTCTAGAAAAAAAGAAGAAAAAAGAAGAATATGAAACAGACATAAAATAAAGGTGGTATCAATTCAAGGTTTCAAATTGAAATCGAATGGCCCAAGTTTATAGAAAGTATGAATACTGCATTCTGTACTACTTTGAGTGGCTCTCGAGGATTCAATTCTCCATTGAGATACTTTCCGAATGTGGAGGAAGTCGCATTTGAAAAAAAAATTTCCATCCAGTCTACCAGCTACGATCTTTCCGCTTCAAAACACTACACACTATTTCTTCCAATATTGTATCGGCTACCTATACACCACCACCTGTCTGTAGAAAAAAAGGAGAAGAAAAAGAATATGAAACAGACATAAAAGAAAGGCGGTATCAATTCAAGGTTTCAAATTGAAATCGAATGGATCAAGCCCGTGGAAAATTCAGGGGGGTTTCACGTTGAGGGACTCCCACGGCCTGCAGCTGTCGAAGAGGGGGGGAACAAGCAGCTGATTGCTGGGGCTGATCGATAGAGCCCTTGGCCTTGGCAGTCCTGGCCTGGTAACACAGTTTGCACGTGCTTTTGGCTCTCGTCGACTCCCTCTCTCCTTGCTCCAGTTTCCTCGCACACTGCTCAACCTTTGGTGGCTCTCCTGTCTCATCCCATCTTCTGGCGGGATTGAATAAACGAGAACACGCACTTTTTTTTTGCAGAAAAATCTCGTGTCACCACTGAAAAATCGGATGCATTTCTTGATGGTTACGAAAGTTTGAAATTTTGGCGAGCGCGTAGCTAAAATCACAGAATGAACGCAAAACAAAAATTTAAAGCTACGAGTACATACACATATACGAGTATATACACATCCGGATTTTTAAGATCAGCAAGAACATTTAAATGCTTTCTATTTCGATTTATTTCATATTTCCAACTCGTATACGTACTTGAACCAAAAATATAAATTTGTATCCATTGTGAATATCATTATTTAATTTATCCATCATAAAGAACTGGGATGCAGGTCTTATCCAGAGATCTTTCTTTGCACAAACGTTCTTCCTCTGCCAATTCAAAGCATGGATCTTATTCAAGCTATTAGACACGATATATTTGAATAAATAGGATAATACAGTATAAAAAAGGCAACGGACCTCGAAAAGAGTTTGCTAAATTGAAACATTTTATGTGCTGAAAGTTATTTTGGCTGTAATGCACAATGACTGTAAAAAACAGTTTTTACAGACAAGAATTATCTCTTTCCACATTCTACGTGCGACTTAGAATCGCAAATGGAGCTCCATTCCCCCGTGCAGACAACTATTTTTTGCACAAAACCTCGTGCTCGTTAGGGATCCCGTTTCCGATACCGCTAACCGCTGTTTTCGAAATTATATTTATTAAACTGATAAAATAAAAATAATTGACTATCCCTTGAAACTTGAGCATGCTTTCAATCATAAAATTTAAATTGTTTTATTCTCTACTAACTGACAATTGAATTCAATGCATTAAAAGCGCATCATGGCTTGATCTGTCAGCATCATGGGATCCTCAAGTAATGGTCATCTGCAAAAATATAAAGGATATACAATGGATAAATTCATTATGTTTTCTGTGATTATGCCTAATGCGCGAACAAAAGTGTGTACGCATTTGAAAGCTTGTGCACTGGGAATTAGGGGAAGATGTTGACAAAGCTTTGAAATTTATCCAGTAATATTTTATGGATTATTCAAATTTGTCCTCAAGTGTCAAAATTCTAGGACTTCCGTATATTGTACCTCTGATGATTTCATCCTGAGGTATGAACCTTTTAAGGATATTCTAAATATGAAAGGTGATTAGTTTCTCGATGGCATCGATTGACAGGCCTGATCGAATATTAAGTCTTTCTCTTAATTGAAATGCGTCAGAAATTTAAAATTTATAGTTTATTCAATTAAACTACAGTATTTATTTATTATGATGGCATGCTACTTCGGCTATTCTATCTCTATACACAGTGTCACCCGGGAAGTAAACAATGAAGAATGCAATGAAGACGAAGTGAAGCCAATGATAGCATTTCAAAACTTGGTTCGAATTCAGGATGCGTGGTGTAACAGTAACACAATTTCTACGCATAACCCATTTGCTGTCTGGCGCCTTATTTCTGGGAATCAAATTACATTCTCGAACGCTATGAAAACTTGTCACATCTTTGACACAGTTGATATTCGGCATGCTTCTCTGTTACGGTTCTGCCAGATATGCAAAAAATGACGAGTGGAGCATCCTCTGAATCGTAAGCACTTGAAACAATCTATCTAAACCGCTTCATGTGCTGGAAAACATAGTATTGAAAGATCAAATTTGATAATCAAATGGCAAAGAACTTGCACTGACATTGAAGTGAAGGATGAAAATTGGATAATACTGACATTCATTGCTGATGGAAGCTCTCTTGGGAGAATTTCAGTTCCATGCGGAAAACCGCAAATTTTAATGCAAAAAATAATAAAACGTTGTTTCGTGAATTTTTTTCGACAAAGAATTTTTGCGAACACTTGAAATAGTATGATTTCGTTTAAAACAAATTTAAATTTAAACACTGCATCAAGTTCGTGATTACTTTGTTAATTGTGCAGGACCAAAATGTCTCCCGAACAACGTAATTTTGACATTTGACATCCATCTCGTCCAATTGAATACATTCAAAACCTTGCATGCATTGTTTCATATAGAATTATTACATTTTTACCGTTATCATCCCAGTAAAATAATGTTTATCTTGCTCTTAACTCAATAGAAAACCAGGTCGAATTTCGGGAATACTGTACATTAGATAGGTACTGTACTTATGAATAACATTTGGACACGAGAAAATGTTGAAATCCTCAATGAATGGTGATCTCTGGGAAAATAAAGGGTTTGAGATGGACGTCAAATTGGGTTGGGTATTCCATGAGTGAAGATCCAGAATCAATCGAATAATGCCAGCTTCTACAAATTTTCCACGCTAGGGATTTATGATTAAAACGAAATTCCGAAAACGACTTGAGCGACCCTTTTTGCGGAACAATGAAAGTATTTTAAATATTTTTGTTCAAAAAGCGCATTTTAGTTTATCCGTGCGAGGCATCCGATAGCTCATTAGCATTATTTGAGAGAAATGCTCACTGAATTTGTTTCGTTTGTGTTCATTGATGGTTGAATAGTGTTCGAAATGTATTGACGATTACCTATTTTGATTTCCCCAATTGTTGATGCTTTCGTCGAGGGATTTTTAAGTCTGCTTTTTTTTTTTTTTTTAGACACGATATATTTGAATAAATAGGATAATACAGTATAAAAAAGGCAACGGACCTCGAAAAGAGTTTGCTAAATTGAAACATTTTATGTGCTGAAAGTTATTTTGGCTGTAATGCACAATGACTTTAAAAACAGTTTTTACAGACAGGAATTATCTCTTCCCACATTCTAACTGCAAATCAAACTCGCAAATGGAGCTATGTTCCCCGTGCAGGCAACTATTTTTTGCACAAAACCTCGTGCTCGTTAGGGATCCCGTTTCCGATGCCGCTAACCGCTGTTTTCGAAATTATATTTATTAAACTGAGGAAACAAAAATAATTGACTATCCCTTGAAACTTGAGCATGCATTCAATCTTAAAATTTAAATTGTTTCATTCTCTACTGACTGACAATTGGCGCATCATGTCTTGATTTGTCTACATCATGGGATGCTCAATTATTAGTCATCTGCAAAAAGATAAAGTATATAAAATGGATAAATGTATAATTTTTTCCGTGATTATGCCTGATGCGCGAACCAAAGTTTGTACGCACTATTTGAAAGCAGCAATGACTCTTGTGCCCTTGGAATTAGGGGAAGATGTTGACAAACGCTTTGAAATTTATCCAGTAATATTTGATTTATCCTTCAAATTTGTCCTCGAGTGTCAAAATTCTAGGACTTACGTACTGTATATTGTACCTCTGATGATTTCATCCTGAGGTACGAACATTTTAAGGAAATTATAAATAGGAAAGGTGATAAGTTTCTCGATGGCATCGATTCACAGGCCTGTTCAAGGGCGATTATACAAAATCTTTCTCTTGAATACGTCAGAAGTTTAAAATTTATAGTTTATTCAATTCAACTATTTAATTATTATGATTCCATGCTACTTCAGCTATTATATCTCTACACAGTGTCACCCGGGAGGTAAACAATGAAGAATGCAATGAAGACGAAGTGAAGCCAATGATAGCATTTCAAAACTTGGTTTGAATTCAGGATGCGTGGTGTAACAGTAAGTGTTAAAGATGCGTATTGGGTAAACGACAGACCGCGGAATAAAGACCCTTAGTTTAATGTAAGAGCTTGCGATACTTTTGAACAGTGTAGAAACTGTGTCAACTATAAGCCGTACGAAGAGACAATTACGGTTCTGCCAGATATGCAAAAAATGACGAGTGGAACATCTTCTGAATCGTAAGCACTTGAAACAATCTATGTATCTATAAACCGCTTCCTGTGCTGGAAAACATAGTGTTGAAAGATCAAATTTGATAATCAAATGGCAAAGAACTTGCACTGACATTGAAGTGAAGGATGAAAATTGGATATTACTGACATTCATTGCTGATGGAAGCTCTCTTGGGAGAATTTCAGTTCCACGCGGAAAACCGCAAATTTTAATGCAAAAAATAATAAAACGTTGTTTCGTGAATTTTTTTCGACAAAGAATTTTTGCGAACACTTGAAATAGTATGATTTCGTTTAAAACAAATTCAAATTTAAACACTGCATCAAGGTCGTGATAAAAGTGCATTGCTAATTATGCAGGACCAAAATGTCTCCCGAACAACGTAATTTTGACATTTGACATCCATCTCGTCCAATTGAATGCATTCAAAACCTTGCATGCATTCTTTCATATAGAATTATTATATTTTTACCGTTTTCATCCCAGTTAAATAATTTTTATCTTGCTCTTGACGCAGTAGAAAACCAGGTCAAATTTCGGGAATACTGTACATTAGATTGGTACTGTACTATGAATAAAATTTGACACGAGAAAATGTTGAAATCCTCAATGAATGATGATCTCTGGGAAAATAAAGGGTTTGAGATGGACGTCAAATTGGGTTGGGTATTCCATGAGTGAAGATCCAGAATCAATCGAATAATGCCAGCTTCTACAAATTTTCCACGCTAGGGATTCATGATTAAAAAGAAATTTATGATTCATGATTCATGATTAAAACAAAAAGACTTGAGCGACCTTTTTTTGCGGAACAATGAAAGTATTTTAAATATTTTTGTTCAAAAAGTGCATTTTAGTTTATTCGTGCGAGGCATCCGATAGCTCATTAGCATTATTTGAGAGAAATGCTCACTGAATTTGTTTCGTTTGTGTTGATGGTTGAATAGTGTTCGAAATGTATTAACGATTACCTATTTTGATTTCCCCAATTGTTGATGCTTTCGTCGAGGGATTTTTAAGTCTGCTTTTTTTTTTTTTTAAATGCAGGGCCAAAATAAACTAACTGTAATTCTCAAGATCGAGTGTGCCAACTTCAGTCGGAGTGATCCCGTGTACAGTACGTTGAAGAGAAACGGCAAAAGTAGTTCGTAGCTGTAACATATAATTGGAGAACATGTCAGCACTGCAATCGCAATTTCCCCGGCAGCAATCGTGTTGTCCAACCATCGCGGATAACCCTTCTCATCTTTCCGTTCCCCAGGTCCTTTCTTCCTTTCTTACTATAGTACTTGAACATCTAGGCTCTTTGATTGCTTCTTTCTCCCATCATATATACGGTATATATATATATATATATATATATATATGTAGTAATATATACGGTAGAGAGAGAGAAAGAGGAAATAAGAAAGAATCTGCTGAGAACCCCACGGAGAAATGCCAAGAGGAACTGAAGCTCCTCATTTTGCTGAAACGTATTCCTTCAAGTGCCAAGAATTTCTTCCCCTCTAGCGGGGGTTTTCTACAGAAGGATGACTAAAACCGTGGAATGCC
This sequence comes from Notodromas monacha, assembly GCA_905338405.1. Classification (NCBI taxonomy): domain Eukaryota; kingdom Metazoa; phylum Arthropoda; class Ostracoda; order Podocopida; family Cyprididae; genus Notodromas; species Notodromas monacha. Next base: position 10,188 of record CAJPEX010000194.1, on the reverse strand, counting down.
GGTTCGAAGCTTCTACAGGACCCATTCCCCGAAGATAGAGAATTCGACCTGAAGTTTCCAAGCCATGAAATCAGCAATTCGCGTGAATTGACGACATCACCATAAAAAATAAAGGAATCGTAGCCATATTTTGAAGCGATTATTTCTTCTCACCGACGAATGAGGCCTAGATTTTTGAAAAGGTTGCATGTAAATATAGATGAGTATAAACCCGAGTGGTTTGAAAAATATAAGGCCACTTTATTGCAGCATTTATTGCTGGAAATACTGTACTTATACTGACTATCTCATTGCAACGGTTTCCGCATTATTTCCATCCCTCATGGCATAACTTTTTGAGGGATGGAACGGATTATTCAAGTAAAAGTGAAAAACGAATGTCTCTTCGACCGCATGGAAAGATCTGATGGGAGATGATTGATGAAACTAGCACCTTCACTTTATTTACATGATTTGATCGGAAAATCGTCAAGTAAAATACCCAAGAAGAAACAGTTCTATCGTCATTTACAGACGTTATCAAGGAATTCATCGATGAGCTGCAATTCGGTCTTACTTTTTTTTATTTTTTTTAAGGAGAATCAGTTCGACACCCAAATAAGTCTACAAGATTTTTAATTCCGGTACTGTGTGGAACGTTTCAGAGTCGAAAAACATTTCTTTTTATTATTTTAAAGGCTGAGAAAACTGCAGGTCTGAAAGATGCAGATGTAAGGAACCAAAATAAAAATGTATTTGAATATCTATAATATAGGTCACATCCTCATATTATACATAACATATGTCTATAATTATATTCCGTGCATGTTTTTTTCTAGGGAATGAAGGACAATTAATGTTTAATTGTTCGAATGTGCCTAAATATGCAACAAAAAAGCATTACGCCTAAAAATATTTCAACATTTTAAACATTTTAAATATTTCAGCATATACCCAAGAATTTAAGGTAATTGATGGGCTTATAGGAGGCAGATCTTCTTTCGATTGGAACGTATATTCAGAGAAAAGTGTAAGATCAATGCTCGGGCCCTTTTTTAAAATGAAAAAGTACGAAATAGACGATGCGCTCAACATTCGGCAACAATTCTGCACGACCGCTTATTTTTGCAATTGACAAAATATCTGCTCTTTTCGCCGGCGATTCGGTAACACTTCGTGTCGCATGTCTAAATCGAATCTACCCAAAGGATGTGTTGCAGCAGTACGTGGGAGAAAGGAAGGGCTTCGGGGAATGTTTGGGAAATTGTTGCTGACGTTCGGGGTTCTTTCACCTTGTTTTTTTTTTCTCTCTCGTCCCAATTCCGGGTTCAATCCCGTCCCTCGCGTATTTTTCTGCGTTAAACGAGGGCACATAGGCGGAAAAACACGGACAACGGCCGTGGAACAATCCGTGCTGAAATCGAGTCGGAGATGAGATCTTCCTCGCAGAGAACAGCGCGCAAATCGTCTCTGGTTCCGGATACACGGTAAGAATGAAATCGTCAGCAGGAAGCGTCTGTAGCTGCAGTTCGCACTTAGCGTGTTGCTTACTTCCGGGCAAAGATAGACGAGGAAACACTTGTTTACGACGCTCCCGCTATTATTTTGCGTGATTCATTAGCCACGTTGTCGAGATTTACGCAGGCTAGAACTCCAATGAAATCGCCCTAGTTTGTCTCCGCCGGAGAATGAAGAGCATTTGTAAATCTTTCCGGGGGAAATTTACGTCGACCGACATTCAAATTTTCTCCCGCTACGCGGGTTGCAAATCTAATCGTTACCACATATGCCCAGCATTTTCATTGTTCCCTACAACTTCCAAAGAGCTAATTTTTTTATGCGTTGTTGTCCGTTGAAAATAAAATACTTCTTGTAAAAATATATATTTGTTTTATTCACAACAACATAAGTTTTCAAACAATACTCAAAAATAAAATATAACAGACAAGTAGTTTTAAGAGAATCTTGTTAAACGTACACAAGGTTCTCTGAGATGTAACCGCGGTCGACACTGGATTAAATCTGGTGAATATAAGGTTCCTGAGTAATATATATACCTTCTCAGGTATATAGGCCAACAGCGGTCTTTCACATTTTATTCATGAGGGC